>JAODAL010005980.1:110000-138134 GCA_025379985.1 Phyllomedusa bahiana | reverse complement strand
ATGGTATTTTTCTTTTGGGGACCTGCTTGACCCTAGATGGGAAATGAAAGAGTCCAAATTTACATTTTGATAGGCAAAAAACAACATCCACTAATAGATGTGAAGGCTAAACGTTTTTTATTAATTTTTTTTTGCCCTGATCACCAATATGCTACAGTGGAGTGGTTTATCTCCAAAATGAACCAGACGTGTATCCAACACCACAGTTCAGTGAATTCTACAGTTTCTGGAGCTTCAAAGCAGATGGAAGTCACTGCACCTCGGCTAACAAACTTGAAAAGGCTTCGATTTTCACAGCACTATCAGAATTGTATCTTTAAAGGGTTTTCTTCTTTAGTAAATGATGTTTTCGGCAAAGTTATGGTCTAGGGAATAATTTCATTGCATTCTCTGGGATTACGTATACCCATTCATGTTGTCCTCCCTAGGACGGATGGGATTTCATAGCAAGACATGTGTCATGTTACATGGAAAGAAAGGTCAGACATTGGTTGGAAGAGCAAAACCAAGACTTCCAAGTACTACCCTGACCAACCGTGAACCCAAATGTGCATTTGTGGACGCAGCTCAATGGTCATTTTTGCTCTATGGATCCTCCGCATTGCACCCTCCAGCAGCTCTGGGATGCAGTCAGCTCCATACACCTATGACAATCTACCAAGACTTTATTAATCACTCTAAGCCCGTTTAGCTGCTGTCCCTGCTGAGCACAACGGTTACCCTAGATATCAGCTGGTAGCAGTGGCATAACTAGCATCCATAGGACCCCTTAAAGAAAAGAAACCGGGCTCAAACACCAATGGGGAACTCAAGAAGCAGAATAGGTAGCAAAAGTTAAAGCTATAAATATAGTGATATATAATCAAAGAGCCGACATAGTAGTGGTTAGTAGCAATAAACCTCCATTATCTACAAAATAGTACATTATTACACCTGAGTGGACCCCCTTCAAGCTCTGGGCCACATAGCAGCGGCTACTGCTATAATTACGCCCATGGCTGGTGGTCATAATAATATGTGACTCAACTGTGTAGGTAATATACAGTACATACTTGTTTAAGCACTGACTCAACAACACCTGTAAAGTTGTCCTATAGTATCTGGTACCAAGATTTTACCAGCAGATCTTTTAAGTACATTTTGGTAGGGACTGCATATCCAGGAACATCGCAAAAGACCTCACATTTTGGAGATGCTCTCACCCAGTCATTTAACCATCAAAATTTGGCCCTTGTTGAAGCTGTTAAGATGCATTCATTTTTATCCCCCCCCCCTCAAAAGGTATTGTTCACATAGTGTCTTTTAGCCCGTATTTTAGGGAGCAATTGTGCTCCAATATGCCCCGAAATATGGCCTGTAACTACTGCACTCATAGCTCCCACAGAGAGCTATAATTAACCTTCGACTTACCCTACGCATATTGTGCGCCAGGTGAAGTCATTTCTTACCGTTGCTTACATGGCGGCGATAATGGAAGTGAATGGCACCCCCAGCCTCCCCCCCCTCAGCGTTTTACAAGCACTAGCCAACCACCCTAAGGGTTTATAGGTTGGGTTGACACAGCCCTAAATGAACTACAAAAAATATAGATTATAATAGTAAAAAAACACTAACTTATGCAAGCCCAGAATAATAGCTAAAACATCTACAATTTGTTCTGACAAAAAAAAAAGATAAAATTATAGAGCGATGAAATGAAAATATTCAAGCTCTTATAACTGTTGTAATGCCGAAAAGGAAGAACGAAAAAACAATTTACTCTCCCGTGAAGTGTGTTCCAGCCTTATGCATTTTAAATGGTTCTTGCTTCAATATGGCGGATAGTAGCTTAGAGCGTTGTTGGTCAGGAAAAAAAAAAGCCTGGTTACCTTTAAAGGGGTTGTCTACCCTCAGTTTCATAGATGGATCCTGTCACTTAATGGTCAAGCTGTCTGCAATTAGCATACAAGCTCCATGCATTCACTCTGTGTATTCAACTCAGTGTTTTCAGTCTGCTAATTAGTTTAGATTAGCTTAGAAGCTTTCCAGAACAGCTAGCATGAGATTTATCTAAAGTAAACAGTACTAATTACAGGCTTTTGTCTGAAAGATCAGATAAAAACTGCTGGCCAGCACAGAGCTGCCAGGACCTGTGTGATGACTTCATCCCCTGCTGTCACATAGAACAAACAGCAGGGAAAAGGAGTACACAGGTCGGTCACTGGAGGAACCAAATAGAGCTCAGAAGGTATTAAATCATTTGTAGCTCCTTAACAAAAAAAAAAGATGAACAAAGCAATGTATTTGGAAAAGGTCTTCATTTAGTGTTCCCTACATTTTGAAAGCTATTCTTTGTAGCGAGACAACCCCTTTAAATGAGTTGTCGTCCATATAATTAGTTAGTACAGTTTGTTCGATGCAAAGAGCAAGAGGAATTGGGTCCGGCCAGTGCTACTGCTCCCATATCTTCAGCCTCAACACATGAGGAGTGTAATTGATGACATGGAGCAGGCAAAGCGCTGCCCCAGGGGGAAAGATCCCGCTCCCATGGCAAACAGAGTTCAGCAACATTTTTCACCTGCTTTCAAAGAAGTAGAAGAGTTCAACCATTCATCAAAACTGACTGTGGCTGAGGCAACTCCTTTATACCCTGACTTTGTTAGAGATTTTGCCCCTGTGGTCACTGCCCCCAACCCAAGTTAGTGTAGAGAGGCCGTTCTCTAGCCTGGAAATAATGAGATCGGAGGTGAGGTCGTGTATGCAGGATCTGATGGAGGCAATACTATTTCTCAGAACAAATTCAGAGACTCCACAAATGTTCCTGCAGTGTTTTGCATATTTACAATTTTTTTGTGTTCTAAAGTCATATCCAATAAATATATTTTACACTGACAAGCAAAATGGTAACAATGTTTTGAACTTGTGACTTTCAGGCTCCATATCTCTCCATCCACTACAGCTTTGTACATGAGGCTACTGTAATTTTATATACATCTTACATATCTTATAGATAAATGTGACCTGCAAGTATTTAGCATCTGCTTAGTTCTGCAGATGCTCTCTTGTAACTGCATTGTTACTGTTTTGCTCCTAAAATGTTAATTTTTATTATTTTGTTAGTATTTGGTAAATCCACCTTTGGATTTCAATACTGCCTGAATCCTTCTGGGCTCTGGATCAGATTCAAGCAGGTCTTGATTAAAATCAGATCCCAGGTCTCTTCTACACATTCCCAATGTTGGTGCAGACTGGACTTGGATACAAATACAGCTTTTTCTTCAACTCTACCCACGAGTTCAAAAGATCAAAACATTGTTACCCTTTTGCTCGTCAGTGTCTGTTCTACCTAAATAGCTTGTTTATTGTATCATAAGGTGATAAACAGCCTGATGTTACCATTTTACTACGATAAAGTTATCACTTAAACATGCGCCGGGTATGAGGGAGTCAGAGGTTTGGGAAATTGGGGAGTCGGAGTCGGGGCTTTGGCTTTCCGACTCCACAGCCTTGATATATAGGGTAATATGATAGAGGAGAGGAGCTGAGCTCTGTGGTATATAGGGTTATATGATAGAGGAGAGGAGCTGAGCTCTGTGATATATAGGGTTATATGATAGAGGAGAGGAGCTGAGCTCTGTGATATATAGGGTTATATGATAGAGGAGAGGAGCTGAGCTCTGTGGTATATAGGGTTATATGATAGAGGAGAGTAGATAAGATCTGTGATATATAGGGTTATATGATACTGGAGAGAAGCTGAGCTCTGTGATATATAGGGTTATATAATACTGGAGAGAAGCTGAGCTCTGTGATATATAGGGTCATATAATACTGGAGGAGGAGCTGAGCTCTGTGATATATGGGGTTATATGATAGAGAGAAGAACTGAGTTCTGTGATATATAGGGTTAAATAATAGAGGGAGAGAAGCTGAGCTCTGTGATATATAGGGTTATATGATAGAGGAGAGAAGCTGAGCTCAGTGATATATAGGGTTATATGATAGAGGAAAGGAGCTGAGCTCTGTGATCTATAGGGTTATATAACAGAGGAGAGAAGCTGAGCTCTGTGATATATAGGGTTATATGATAGAGGAGAGGAGCTAAACGCTTTGATATATAGGGTTATATGATAGAGGAGAGGAGCTGAGCTCTGTGATATATAGGGTTATATGATAGCGGAAAGGAGCTGAGCTCTGTGATATATAGGGTTATATGATTTAGGGAGATAAGATGTGCTCTGTGATATATAGGGTTATATGATAGAGGAGAGGAACTGCACTCTGTGAACTATAGTCTCGTATGAAAATTATGGGGTTGTATATGTATTGCAGGTAGGGACTAGCCTAGCGCTGTATATAGCGAGCCACCGGTGGGGGGAGGGGGGGGGGGCTGTTTGGGGCAATGGCTCCACCTTTTCGTGAGGAATTTTTTAGGGTGAATGAAAGGGCATAATTCATGCTTGACTTTTTCCCTCTATATGTAGAAATGAGTGGTGAGATGTATATTGATATTGTTATGATGCACTACTATGCCTGCAGGATAGATCGAACAGGACTGTAGCTATAGCGACCTGAGGAGCTGATGCAGCCCATACAAGAGGGGATTGCTCAGAATAGGTAGAGCACTGTTAAAGGGGTTTTGCCACGATCTCATTTCATACCTCCTGCATCCAGCTCTGTGTGCTCAGAAGGGGGCGTGTGTGATTTGTTTGAATTGCATATCATGTGACCCAGCAGGATGACATCACCAGGCCTTTCCTCTCTCTAGTCAAAGAAAGGTCTGTTTATGTATAGAGCTGTGAGTAGCTACATTGTAGCTCAGAGGTAAAGTTTTTGCCTCACAGCACAAGGGTCCTAGGATCAAATCCCTGCAGGAAGCAAACCTGTAAATTCTTTTCCTCTTTATCAATGCACATATCTTATTGAGGATTTTTTTTTTTTTTTTTTTTACTGTTTGACTAATTACAAAAGTACAGAGGGCAGGGATAGAATGACAGCACCTGGGGTTTGAACACTCAGTAGGTGCCTGATAGGAGAGGTGATGTCTGAGCATGTGCGGAGAGCTCCTGGTCGTATCCCCTGGAGACGAGCTGTAAACAATGGATTACTAAAGGAGCAGCTAAAACAAAAATGGTGCAGAATTTTTAAAAATGATGAATGGTGAAAATGTTTACTATTTCATTTGCAAGATTCCTACGTCAATTTTACTTCGTGGCAAAACCCCTTTAATGGACACATATTGCAAAGTGACTTGTTTTTGCAAGATCTTTAACATAAAAAGCAATCCTTGTAGTGAGACAACCCCTTTAATATAAGAATATCAGATTGGACATGGATAATGAATCCTATTCTTACCGTCTGCCGTCTGAAATTAAAGGGATTGTCTCACTACAAGGATTGCTTTTTATGTTAAAGATCTTGCAAAAACAAGTCACTTTGCAATATATGTCCATTAACAGTGTCCTACCTATTCTGAGATACCCCCTCTTGTATGAGCTACATAAGTTCCTCAGGTCACTATAGCTACATACCTGTTTGATCTCTCCTGATAGGCTGCCAGCGCTGGTTGCTATAGCTACAGACCTGGCTTCTACTGCGGCCTAGTGGAAGCCAGTAAACACTCCCTGAATTCAAAATGAAACCAAGAAAACAGGAGTGAGGCGAGATGAATTAATGTAGTGAAACAACCCCTTTAACAACTGTTTAGCACAGTGGTCTCAAACTGTGGCCCTCCAGCTGTTGGGAAACTACAACCCCACATCATGCCCGCAGTTCTAGATTATATAAATGAATGATGGGAGTTGTAGTTTAACAACAGCTGGAGGGCCGCCAGTCTGAGACCACTGTAGCACATGAACAAACAGACAGAACACAGTCAGTAGTAAAAGTGAATCAGAGAAGGAAAACATCTGATCATCCTGGTCCCTGTTCACACTTTCCTACTGATTTGCTCATCAGGTGCTTTGTCAGATAAGATGTATTTGGAGTTCCCAGTGTCCTTTTCTCACTAATCAATGTGTTCCAGTGGTAGAGAAATAAAAGGGTATTTCACTGTAATGATGCGTCCAGACTTCCCTCAAGTCAGGTGGTTACTCGCAGTTAATGATCTGTGACATACCACACAAGTAGCCCTAAAAAGACGTATTATCCACTGCATGTGCAACAATATTTGCTTTATGGATGGCTAAATGAATGAAGACATTCAATGGGACTGTAAAAGTCCAAAAAAAAAAAAAAAAGAGAAAAAAAATCAAACGAAAACTTACAAGTAACATGTTTTCTCTGAGTAAAAAGGCTGTGAACGTTTTCCATTAATACTTAACCTTTTGCTGGAGTAGAGCAACCACAAGTAATGACTATATCCAGGAAGCCGGAAAGTTACCCATAGTTAATTTTTTATTCACTGCTATAAACAGAATGTTTCATACTCTTAAAAATATAAGATCGCCGGCCTCTCGCGGATTAGCCATCAAATTCTGATGTCGCACTGGGGAGCACCCAAATTTCAGGCCGTAGTTTCTCAATTCTGCTGCTGGAGAGCTGCGCACCAAACAGGAAACAGATACTGATCACTTTAATTAAACGTGCGCTGAACTTAAATCCCGAACGTGTTACGGTGGGGCCGGGCCCCAATAAAAACCGGGATTGTAATTGGCCACAACGGTAAAACCCAGGGACCCCGTTCCAATGGGGCGTTCCAGATTCAAAAACCTTCTCCTTTATGATTTGTTTTATTTACTAACTCCGCGTTTTCCACAATGTCCACTTACTTAAAACTTTCCCTCGGGCCCCCATTAGACCTTCCATTTGTTGAAAAAACCCCGAGTATGAAAGCACAGCCAGAAACAACATTTTCCTAAAAAAAAACAAAAGAAATTTGATGGGGAAAACACAAGGCAACAGTTACGCCTTTTTTTTTTTATTGGGCAAAAACTGGCCGCGACAGACCATAACCCCAAATGCAACCGTTTCCCCACTTTCCTTGTTGGCGTGGAAAAATTTTTTTTGTGTTTAAAAAAGGGAAAAACAATCCCCTCCACGGCTAGAACGTCTCCTCTCCTTTTAAACGAAACGTCATAAGAGCAAAAAGATTTTAGCCTTAAAGTCCTTCTTGGTTCAGCAAACAAAAAACCAGTGGCTTAAAAATGCGAACATGGTGCAATAAGGTCCGTTTTTTCTAAAATTTTTTTTTGGCTGGGGTTTGTTACAGGGCTTTTGGACCTTTTTTTACGATCTTTTTTCGACTTAAAAGGCCCGGGGGAAGCGGACGCAAAACCGCTTGGATACTTTATTTGTAGCCGTTTTCAATGCTTTTTCCCCTTCGTTTTAAGCATCCCTTTTCCCGGAAAAAAAATCTCTCCTCCCTCTCTTCTCTCTCCTCCCTCCCCCCCCCAAGCCACATCTTTTCCCCCCCCAGCCTCAAATCAACTCCCCAGCCTCAAACGTTCCCCCAGCCACAAATCGTCCCCCCCAGCCATCAAAAGTCTCCCCCAGCCATCAAATCGTTCCCCTCCCACCCTGCGGGGGCCGCCCCCAACCCTCACCCGCTGCCGCTGCCCCCGCCCCCCGAGCCTCACTGGCTGCCCCCCGCCGAGCCCCCCTGCCCGCCGGCCGCCGCCCCCCCTTTCGCTCCCGCCGCCACCCTACCGGGCTTGGCAACCACCCTCAACCTCCCTTTGCCGCCCCGCCCGACCTCACCCTGCGCCCCCACTGCCGCCCCGAGCCCACCTTCGCTCCACTGCCCCCCGTCCGCCTTCCATGCGCTTTTCCGCTCCGCTTTGAGGATGCAAAGCGCAGCTGTACTACCAGGAGTGTGGAGCGCTTTTGGGGAATGCCAAAAGCGGCTCCCCTTTCTCCTTGGGGGTTCGTTTCGTAAAACCCAAAAAGAATGACATTCTTCTTAAAGCGAGCGAAAAACGCATGCAGGAGGCTCTCAAAAGGCATCGCTGATCTCCGTGGGAAAAGCGATCGCTTTTGCCATTCAAAATTAATGTTAATCACACTGACATTGTTGATCCGTTTTTCGGATTCCTAAAACGGACAAAAAAAACGCCGTGGAAAAACCCTTAAGGGGTGTTTACACGGTTAAAACAAGCGTAATTGGGGACGGATTCGCCCCCTTCGGCTGAATAAGGCGGGGCAGGGGCCGGCGGGGGATGCTCGGCCCATAGCGTTGCCCCGCGCGAAAATAAATTTGCAGTACTTTTCCCCCCGGGCGGTTGGAGCGGGGAGAGAGACGGAAAACGTAGTTTCCATGAGAATGTGGATTACCCTTTTCTGGGCGGATTGGCCCTACTCAGCGAAAAGGACGCATTTCGGGTCCAATCACCCAAAAAAAGCCTGTGAACGGGGCCCAAAGGAAGTGTTATCAAAGAATTTTCATTTTTTAAACCCATTTTTATGTTAAACACATTTTTTAGGAATTTTTGGTTGCTATTTTTAAATTTTTCATATCACTATCTAGCAATGTGAATGGGATTTGAGCCAAACCAGTTAAGTTCAACTACAGACAGCTGTTTCGGGGTATTTGCCCCTCGTCAGTGCAGTGTAGATCAACAGCAAGCAGTAAACGATTTAAAGCTGGGTTCACACTTGGTTCTGCATTGCATCAGAGGTATCCATCGATACCATGAAAAAAATAAATGCCACGACTGATGTGGCTGCGGCAGGCCCATAGACATTAATAGGACAAAACTGGTCCTCTGAATTATGTTTGCGCTATCTTTGAAGTATATGCACACTTTTTGTGCAGGTCACAAAATGATGGCCTACCACTCACAAAAGAATACACTGCCAAGTTATAGAGCAAATGAAGCCCAAATAGCACTACATTCGTCCTGGGGATGTCCATGGGCTGGCCATGGCTATGATGCAGTATCCATAAGGTACGTTTTTTAACAGTCTCATAATGCATAACAAAGTGTGGGCCCAGCCTAAGTATGCCCTATAAATGGAAGGGGTTGTTGTGTTACCACATGCACAGTTATTACTTGTTAAAGGGAATGTGTCATCAAGAAATGAGTTATTGTTTAAATCCCATTTTTATGTTAAACATTTTTTAGGAATTTTTGGTTGCTTTTTTGTTTACATTTTTCATATCACTTTCAATATTTTTTAATAATTCCTAAGTCTTGCACAAGTTTTCACTTTGGTCACTAGGCCTGGTTTGCACTGCTTTAACCTCTTAAGGACCCTGGACGTACGAATACGTCCCAGGGTCCCTAAGGAGCATTGCAGAGGGATCGCTCCGTGACCCCCCACCAAGCCAGCAGGTGTTAGTGGCTGATCGCAGCTAAGGCCATGTTCACACGGCTTAAAATGGGCCGTATTTCGGTCCGTAATTACGCGCCGAAGTGCGCCAATTACGGGCCGAAAACGGCCCATTCATTACGGTAATTCACAGTTCCATAGGAACTATGGATTAACGTCTTCCTCTACCCGCCCTGGGCGAATCCGCCGTGCAGAATGAATTGTAAGTCCATTTTTATTATAGCGGCGTATACATTCCTAGCATTGATATTTTTATGTTCGCGAAGTGCCGGCACCTTTTACTTGCACTCCCGCTCCCAGGACCCCGCGCAAACCCAGTCCACACGGCGAATTGCAGGGCGTAATTACGTACCCCCCCAATCAAGCCGGTGTTAACTATGCCTTACACCCGGCCGTTACAGCGCGAGCAAGCAGCATCGCCCGTCCGCGCTGTTTAACCCCTTAGACGCTGCGTCAAAGATGGCCGCGGCATCTAAATGAATGAAGAGCGGTGCCACACACCGTTGTTCCCGGCGATCGGCATCCCCGCAGCATAGCTGCGGCGATCCCATGCCTGAACATGGCAGCGGGGAGCCCTATGAACGCTCCCACTGCTGCCATGCCCTCGTTTGCACCACTACCGGCCACAGACAGGAAGTGGGGATACCGCCATCTTTGTACAGTCTAATGCATTGTCTATGCAATGCACTAGACTGTATTAACAATCGTGCCTCCTAGTGGTCAAGCACCATCAGGGGACTCAATGTTAAAGTAAAAAAAAAAAAAAAAAGTATTAAAAGTTCACATCACCCCCCCTTTCCGCATTTTACAAATAAAAACAATAAAATAAAAAAAAAGTTACACATATTTGGTATCGCCGCGTCCGAGAAAGTCCGATCTATAAAAATATATCATCATATATCTGGTACGCTGAACACCGTAGAAAAAAAAATTCCAAAACACCAAAATTGTGTTTTTTGGTCATTTTACGTCACTTAAAAATTGGAATAAAAGTGATCAAAAAAGTCGCATGCATTCCAAACTACTAGCAATAAAAAGTACACTTTAGCCCGCAAAATGCCGCCTCACTGACGTCTGTAGGTGGTACAAAAAAAGTTATTGGTCGCAAAAACTGCCGTCGCAGGGCAAATTTCAAAAATAGAAAATGTTTGGAAACCCTACATGTTTAATGCATATCAACCTGTAGAATACAGGTAATGCATTATATTTACCAAAGAATGAACGCCGTGAAAGCAAAACACCCGCAAATATGGCGAAAATACGGGCTTTTTTTTTTTACAATCTGTCCCACTTGGAATTTTTTTTTTTGCGGTTTCCCAGTATATTCTATAGTATAGTGAATAACACCATTAGAAAGTACATCTTGCCGCGCAAAATAAAAGCCCTCATGTGTCTATGTAGGTGGAAAAATAAGTTATGGCTCTGGGAAGGCGAGGAGGGAAAACAAAAGTCAACAAAAATAATGCTAGGTTCTTAAGGGGTTAACAGTAGTCAGAGAGATGCTTGAAGCAGCTTCATGCACATAGGAGACTTAAGACTGACTCAGTCCCATTCACTTCTATAGGAGAGTTTTCTAGTCATGCTCTGTGACCTGGGAAGAAATCACTGTGCAGGGAGGTGAAAGGGTGAACTGTGACTATCTCCTCTTGTGACTGGTGGATCCTGTGTTATCTATTCACACTGGTGTCTCCTTTCAGTTTGACCCTCTTTGTGCTGATAATGAGCAGACACTAAGAATCTTTCTGTACAGAACAGGAAGTATTAGACTATTATTAGGGTTAGTGGCCAAAGTGAAAACTGCAGGACTTAAGAATTATTAAAAAGTAATGAAAGTGATATGGAAAATTAAAAAAAATAAATAAATAAATAACCAACAATTCTTTAAAAAGGTATTGAACATAAAAATGTGAGTTAAACAATAAGTCATTTTTGATGACACATTCCCTGTCAAGGTGTTGGTCTTACCATGTTGTTTCTCAGAGCCAAAAGCAGCTGCAGATTCATGCTTCTGGTCCATAGCAGCGATTAGCAGATCAGCTCCGTATTCACAGCTCTTAACTGCACTGACTTGAGAGCATTACATTTTATCTATAGTACAGAAAGCTTCGGACCTCAAAGTAAACAGTTAGAGGGGTTATCTCACTACACTGATTCATCTTACCTCAGTTTTCTTGGTTTCACTTTGAATTCAGGGGCGTGTTTACCGGCTTCTACTAGGCTGCAGTAGAAGCCAGGTCTGTAGCTATAGCAATCAGCACTGGCAGCCTATCAGGAGAGATTGAACAGGTCTGTATCTATAACGACCTGAGGAGCTGATGCAGCCCACACAAGAGGGGATATCTAGGAATAGGTAGGACACTGTTAATGGACATATATTACAAAGTGACTTGTTTTTGCAAGATCTTTAACATAAAAAAACAATCCTTACAGTGAGACAACCCCTTTAAAAGTAATTACTCTCCTTTGTTAGTTATGGACAACGTCCTCTATTACCAAGCTGACAGCAGTTCTGTGGTGACATCACTCCCTACTATTAGATAAGACAAAGTGCAGAGAGAGCAATGGAGAGCAGGTCGGTGACCGGAGAAAACTGTGTGCACTCAGAGCAGATTGCATCTGATCTACTTAAAGCAAAATAAACAGAGCAATATATATGGAAAAACTTATTCATTTACCACTCCCTATATGTTGAAAACTAATTTTTGTAGTGAGACAACCCTTTTAACCCCTTAAGGACACAGCCAGTTTTGGCCTCCTGACACAGCCCTATTTTTTAAATCTGACATGTGTCACTTTATGTGAAAATAACTTTCCGACACTTTTACCTATTCATGTGATTCAGAGATTGTTTTCTCGTGACACATTGTGCTTTAAGTTAGTAAGAAATTTTTATCCATACAATCCTTGTTTGTGAAAAATATCAAAATGTCATGAAAAATTTGGGAAAATTTGTGATTTTGAAAGTTCCAAAATTTCTGCGTGCAAGACAGATAATTATTCACCACAAAATAGTTTATAACTAGCATCTACCATATGTCCACTATAGGTTGGCATCATTTTTTTTTATGACATTAGAGGGCTTAGAAACTTAGTAGTAATTTCTCACATTTTCAATAAAATTTACAATATACATTTTTTTAGGGACCATTCCAGTTCTGACGTGGCTTTGTGGGGGCCTGCATGTTAGATACCCCCATAAATGACCCCATCTAAGAAACTAGACCCCTTAAAGTATTTACAACACTGTTTAGGAGGTTTGATAACCCTTCACAGAAATTAAAGTAAAGTGGAGGTAAAATTTCAAAATTTCACTTTTTTTTGCAGATTTTCAATATTTATCCATTATTCACTGAAATACAGTAAATGTGACCAGGTAAATGCAACTTAATATCAATTCCCCCATTTTTAGAGCTATCCCATATGTGACCCTAGTGCATTATTTGGCTGAACTATAAGCCCTTCAATAGGAGGAGCACCTACTGGACTCTGGGGTCTCATTTTCAATACGATTTTATTTAGGCGCCATTTCAGGTTTGAGGAGGCCCTAAGGTGCTAAAACTTAATAAACACCCCTAAAAAGACCGCATTTTGGAAACTACACCCCTTACGGTATATATCCAGGGGTGCAGTGAGTATATCAATGGCACAGGTGATTCACAATTTTTTTTAGCATTATGCTGTGAACATTTTTTCCCAAATTTTTTTTTCCCAATAATCTGCAATTTTAGCTTAAAATGTTTCATATTTACAAGGAATCCTGGAAAAAAGAACCCCAAAACTTTGTTAAGCAATTTCTTCCAAGTTCGGCAATACCTTACATGTGGGTGTAAACTGCTGTTTGGGTGCATGGCAGGTCGTACAAGAGAGGGAGCGCTATTTGGCTTTTGGCGCACAGATATTGGTGGGGCCATGTCGCATTTGTAAAGTCCCCAAAGTAGCAGAACAGGTGAAACCTTCCAGAAGTCGCCCCATTTTAGATTCAACACCCCTCAGGGATCTCATCTAGGGGTGTATTGTGCATTTTGGGCACACAGGTGTTCCATCTTTTTGTTAGCATTGGGCCATGAAAATGGGGGGAAAAAATCGCAGTTCCACCATTGTTTTTTGGGCTTCAATTTTACAGCGTTCGCCGTGCAGTGTAAATGATGTGATAACTTTACTATGGGGGTCGGTACAATTGCAATGGTATAAATTTTATATAGTTTTTATGTTTTATTACTTTTACACAATAGTAATATGTCTATAACAAATTGCGTTTTTATGTTGTCCTATTCTGACAGCCATAACTTTTTTATTTTGCTGTGCGCAGAGCTGTGTATGGGCTTGTTTTTTGCGGGATGAGTTCATGTTTTTATTGGTACCATTATGGGGTGCATATGACGCTATGTTCACTTTTTATTAGGTTTTTGTGAGATGTTCTGAACAAAATACAGCAATCTTGGTAGTTTTTTTATTTTTATAGCGGTCACTGTACGGTATATATGACATGCTAGCTTTACTTAGCATGTCAATACGATTTAAGCGATACCCAATTTGTATTTTTTTATGTTTTACTGCTTTTATACAATAAAAACACTTTTATTCAACCAGGAAAAACACGTTTTTGCATTGCCATAGTCTGAGAGCAATAACTTTTTTATTTTTCTGTGTACGGAGCTGTGTGAGGGCTTGTTTTTTGCGGGATGAGATGGCCCTTTTTTAGTTAGTATCATTTTTGGGGGGACAAGGTTTTTTGATCGCTTTTAAATCCGTTTTTTTTTAAGGCAGGCTGAAAAAAAAAATGCAATCCTTGTAGTGTTTTTTATTTTTATTTTTAACAGCGCTCACCGGGCAGTACCCGTGATAAGTTAGCTTTACTCTTTGGGTCGATACGATTACTGCGATACCCAATTCATATAGTTTTTTTTTTATGTTGAAACAAAAAAAAAAAAAGAAAAAAAAAAGTGTTTTTAGTGGGTAAAAGAATATTTATGCATCGCTATTTTCTGAGAGCCATAACTTTATTTTTCCGTATACAGAGCTGTGTAAGGACTTTTTTTTGCGGGATGAACAGACATTTTAATTGCTATAAAACTTTGGCATTTATAAGAGTTTTTTGCTTTTTATTCCATTTTATGTGCTGCGGGATGAACAAAAATCTTAATTCTGTGATTTTTTTGTTTGTTTTTTTTTTTTTTTTACGCCGGTCACCGTACGGGTTAATTAACATGACAGACTTATAGTGCAGGTCGTTACGCACGCAGCAATATCAAATTTGGATGCTTTATTTTTTATCTTTTTGGGGCGATTGGCGTTTGTAAAGGGAAAAGGGCGATGTACGGGTTTTGATTTAATTTTTTGTGTTTGTGTTTTACTTGTTTTCACTTTTAAAATTTTTTTTTTTTTTTTTTTTTACACTTTCTTTACTTTTCCCCATAGGGGATTTCTAACAGCAATCATCAGATCTTCTGAAGATTGCGGTTAGAAGGCAGGCCAGTACACCGTATTTACTACAACTGTCAGTCACGATGCCCACAATGCGTTGTGGGCATCATGACGTCACAGATGACTGTAGATCGCCGCCGCACTTTGGTGCGGCAGCAGCCGGGAGCAGGCTGGAGGAGCTCACTCCTCCTGCCTGCGGCTTCATTACCGCAACCATGACAGCTCACTCCGGCCACGGGCGATACGGCATGCGGCAATATACCGCTGGTTCCATGTCACGATCGTGCGCGGCTCGCCCGCAAGCCCGCTCGCCAGGACGTATGCTTACGTCCAGGTGCGTTAATCCCTAAACCACCTGGACGTATGCATACGTCCAGGTGGTTTAGGGGTTAAGAGAGTCTATAAAACTGTTTTAAAATAATGCCTCGCCATTTTTGTAATATACTTCCATTAAATCGACAGTCTCAGTACAAGGATTGCTTTTCATGTTAAAGATCTTGCAAAAACAAGTCACTATATGCACTATTGCACTATTTGCACTATATGTCCATTAACAGTGTCCTACATATTCCTAGATATCCCTTCTTGTATGGGCTGCATCAGCTCCTCAGGTCACTATAGCTACAGACCTGTTTGATCTCTCCTGATAGGCTGCCAGTGCTGGTTGCTATAGCTACAGACCTGGCTCCTACTGCAGCCTAGAGGAAGACAGAAAACATGCCCCTGAATTCAAAGTGAAACCAAGAAAACAGGACTGAGGTGAGATAAATCAATGTAGTGAGACAGCCACTGTAAGCTTTCTGTGGGCTTTATGTAGTTCTGCATTAGCTATTTGAGGAGAGGGAGCTCAGTAGCTCTGTTTCCTCACACACAGGAAACAGCTGTGTGTGGAGCCCAGGAGATCAGATGACCAAAGATGCTTGACTTTTTACAGTGAAGACTCTAAAGCCACCATCCTTTGTCCCATTTCCCAAAGCTTTCAACGTAAGCTAGGAAACGGGTGACATCTACTGAAACCGAGGATAGGAGGAAAATGCAGGAAGTGTCAGACTATTATTAGACATAGTGGAAAAAGTGAAAACTGCAGGACTTAAGAATTTTTTTAAAATATTGAAAGTGATATGGAAAATTACAAAAAAAAAACTATACTTTAAAAAAAAAAATGTGTTTAATATAAAAACAGGAGTTAAACAAATAAGTCATTTTTTTGATGACACATTCCCTCTAAGGATAAAAATATGAGGTCAGGTCCACACTATATTTAGCCCAAAAGGCTAATTTAATCTAATTTGATTAATAACAGCTAAGACCAAATACAAAAGACTCCACATCAACCGATGGGTTCATTACACACAGCAGTTACATAGAGGACATTAGTTTAAGGGGTTGTCCGGGATTAGAAACATATGGTTGCTTTTTTTCAAAAATAGCGCCACCTCTGTCACAGGAAGTGCCTGCTATTGCAGCTTAGTTCTATTAAAGTGAATGGGGCCAAGCTGCAATACCAGAAACATCCTCTGACAGACGTGGTGCTATTTTAGAAAGAAAGCAGCCATGTTTTCCAATCCTGGGCAAGTCCTTCACAGTGGGGAGGGGTGGGTGTTCCCACCATATACATTTATCAAATGTGCTAAAATGGGGGCCCGAGTGCCTGGCCCTGGGTTTAGTGACTGGTAAAGGCACCAGCAATCAGACATCACTTATCTTGTGGATTGGTAATAAATGTGTATACCAGGTAAACCACCTTTAGGGCTCATCCCCACAGCAAAGGACAAATAACGGTCGGTTTATCTGGTTTTAGTGCTGTCCCCACGGCCGCGAGGGGTAGAGAGGGGGGGACGGGGACTGTTCTCCACGATTAGCGCAGAAAAGCCCTCTCCCCTCACATTGAGATGTTCATAAACCGTCCGAAAACTGGACAGAAGAATGAACATAAAAACGTTTTTTGGGCGGAAAACCCATGAAGTGGGGACTGCGCGGGTTTTCCATAGAAGCCCGTGAAAAAGTTTTCATTGTTGGCAAAACCGCAAACAGTCTGAAAAGCCGGCTGCAAACCGGTGCCGTGGGGGCAAGCTCTTAATGGAAAGGGTGGTGGGAGGTCAAATGTCTGAGCACTCAATTTGTTATTAAAATATGCTGCCCTTAAATAGGACAGCAAAGTATGGTGACCAGTCCACTATACAGCAACGCTCTAGGTCAGGTATGCATTACATGTGGCCCGCCAAAGGATTTCTGCTGGCCTGTAATGACCTACAAGGAGGTGGGGCTTGTGTGAACCCCACCCCAAAAATGGCAGTCCAAAGGCTGTCATGGACGTTTCAGGCCCCATATACTGCCAATTTGTGTGGGTCTGCTCTAGGTTTAGCCTTACTAAGACTTATTGCCTCAGTACATGCGTGGCAGTTACTTTGGAGTCATCTATGTCTCACTGGATATTTAGTAACCTGTAGTTTATAATCCTACGTCTATGGCTAGAATAGAGCCCTCCATGCAGTGACTACTGTACTTACAAAGTCTGGGATGGGCTTAAATTTACACACAACAGCCAATCTAAGGTGTCAGGAAGTAGGAAGAGCAGAAGCCTAGACCAATAATATGACAAGTAGTGGGTTCCAGACTACCAGAGGCCCCCTGTAGACACTAGAGCAAAGCTGGAGTCCAAAAGCAGCCAGGAAACAAAATCTGATAAAAAGCAATATCTGGTAAACATCTGCGGTTGGTACTAATTTACATATAATTGTATTAAGATCCGGACAGGACATTTGCTTTAAAGGGGATGTATCGCTTCATCAGTTCGTGTGTTTCATTGTACTCTTAGTTTCTCACCTCTTCAAATCCAGGAGCGTTTCTTCCCCTCCCAGCTGGGTGTTTCTTAACTGAAGGAGGATGACATCATCCCCCCCCCCTCACTGTTCATGCTGGCTCCCGAGTCCGTGTGCACCCCACCCCCTCTCTGTCCGAGTCCACATGTCACTGTGTTGTTCCTCTCCCTATGCAGTCTTATTTTGTAAGAGCTGTTTGTTTACATACCACAGGCCTGCATTCAGTCTAGACAGCCTTCTACTCAGAGCACTGATCTCTTCTCCTCTCACAGCTGGAGGTTTGTTACAGTTGAATCCAGTTTTCTATGAAGTCATACAGAGCAGCACAGATCTGTCTCCCTTCTATGTTTACACAGAGCAGCATTAGGCACCGAGCACAATTCATGCAAGAACGGCCACTTCTCTGTTCAGAACAGGGAGTTTGGGGGCCTGTTTTAGGAGTTTCCGCACCTGACATTAATGGTATTTTCTATCGCTAGGTCGATGTTTGTGATGGCAAAACCCTTTAAAGGGAACCTGTCACATAGGTTATGCCCCCTTGCTGAGGACAGCACAAGCTAGTGTCAGACCTGCTGTTTCCAGCACTGTGTCCCTTATTCTGTAAGATGCTGGAGTTTTAGAGCATTTACCCTTCAAATCTTATTCATAAGCAGGTGTTAGCCCCGCCCACCAAATGCTAGCCACTGATTTGAGCACGAAATACTCAAACTCCAGCATCTTACAGAATAAGGGACACGGGGCTGGAAACAGCAGGTCTGACACTAGCTTGTGCTGTCCTCAGCAAGGGGGCATAGCCTATGTGACAGGTTCTCTTTAAATACTGTATCTTTATTATATGACAACTCATTTACTTTTATGCAACAGAAGCACGTTAAGCTTTTGGCTCCGCTGTGTACTATGTAACTGGCTCCTTGTTCTACTTTTATTTATTAATCTAGCTGCAGGACTTCTGATTTTCGTCTATGATTTATTGAAAGATGGTAAACCAGCAAAGGATTTGCCAAGTGAAGTGGCACATGAGGTGTGGGAAGTCTGATACAGAAGTTTGGCAGAAGTCTGAATAAATTTGGATGTGACGTCAAACGTGACCACCGGTTGTTGCTTCAGAAAGCAGCGAGGCTTAGAAGCTGCATTAGTAGAACGTCAAGGAGAAAGGACAGTCATGGAAAGTCCCTGTTTTTGCGCTAATTAACTGCCAGATCTTGTCATTAGCTAAATGACAAGTTACAATGGACTGAAGCTTTTATTTTTGGATAAGAAACTGTGCATCATATCTATAGACAATTATTAGTTTCATAGACAAAAAAGAATCAGAACAGTAGTAAAATACAATATCATTGAACTAAGTTGTTTTCCCTTCTGTCAGGATCCGGGTTTTTGTAGGACCTTGTTACAGGTCAATAGGATCCGTCAGAAATGGATGAAATCTATTTTAAAACTGATGTGTCGTCCCAATTATGGCATTTTCTACCTGCAGGAAATCCCCGTGCCTGGACACAAAGTGTCTTTTCTGGGATAGGAGACCAAAATCATCTAAAAAAGACTGCACCATGGCCATCACAATATAATAAAATGAAAGGTTACTTACAATACTTTAGAAGTTAATACAATAATGGTGGTAAAATAACCCAGTAAGAAAGCCACTACAGAGTGGGGAGTCACATATAGAAATGTATAGCGCAAAACATGCACAGATTTAAAGTAGCAAACATATCCATCTAAATACATGCACATAACCCCTAAAAATGATGAATGGAGGCCCGAACTCTGTGTGCCGCCCCAACGCATGTTTCACTATGTGCTTCATCTGGGGAATAAGGAACGTATTCTGTCGCCGCATATAACAAGAAGCCAACAGAATCAAACTGTGAAAACCAAGAGCAGCAAACGGAAGAAAGTTGTCCAGCTGAACTTGAAAGCTTGATTAAAATCCACGTTTATTAGGATATAGGGTAATTTATCCTATTTTAACCGAACGCGTTTTAGTCTCTGTACATGTTAGCCCTTAGTTGTAGCATGTTACAATGAAGACAAATGCACCCTTATATACTAACAAGAAGGAGGTCGGGAGATGTCACGCACTCGGGGATGGGCCAATCACTGTGTCTGGAGCGGCGGTGTGGTGTCAGCATGTACTAGGACTATCCACTTTACTAGTGATAGGGCAGCACAATAATGTACGTAACATGTGCAAAAAGTTACTCTCTGCCTTTTGTTACTATTATGGGGGCACTGACAGACTTCGGCTATGTTCACACGGCTTATTTGAGCACGTATTTCAGCCCGTAATTCGTGCTGTACTGCGCGAATAACGGGCAGAAATCCGTCCCAGTCATTACGGTAATCCACAGTTCTCATAGAGAACTATGGATTCCGTCTCCTCTCCCTGCTCGGACAATATGCCGCGGGGGGAGAGAAGTGACATGTGAATTACCAGCGGCGTATACGCGCCGCGAATAATGATTGTCTATGGGGCCTGCCGTCTGCCGGCTCCCTGCCTCGCCCTGCTCCCATACAAACGGCGAAATTGCGGGCGAAATACATCCAGCAATTAAGCCGTGTGAACATAGCTTTAGATCAGTTTCTGGATTCGAAAAACGCATTCAAAAGTGCTGCGTAAATCGCATCCAACATGCAGGTGCGTGTTTGGATGCCTTTTTGCTGTAGCAGGTAACGCACCCTATAGTATTAAATAGGGCGTCTGCTGCGTCAAACCGATCGAAAGTTGACATGACAATTCTTTGCACGGATCCGAAAGACGCAAGTAAACACGCATTGGCGATCACTCGTCTGAACGCCGATGCGCGTTTTACATTGAAAGCAATATAAATCACACTGCCCATTGTTAGATGGGTGTTTGGGTCTGTTGAGGGTCCGCAAACAGCTCCAGAAACGGATCCAACACACCTTGTGTACAGATCCTTACAAAAATGGAGCATGCAAAAATTTACACGTTACAAAATTCACACTAATTCAGTCCTGACAAGTCTTCTAATCAAAGGGCGCCGGGTCCACCTATCCCCTACTGGGATTTCTCCACTACCATAGCCAGAGATTCACCTGGACTTCACTTTGTGACCGAGGCTGCCGTGACAAGGGCGACGGAAACATCTGCCCTGCAAACGATTTAGAGTGTTGTGCCTCAGATTGTAGCACAACCAATCCAGGTGAGTTGGCAATAGTTTTCTATCATTGTATGGTTTTACACTATTGTGCTCCCCCTCCTGTCTTTTTTCTTTTCCTCTACAAGTTAAAATATAAAGTCCCTTAGTGAAAAGTTATCATACAACAATTTTTACTTTAAGTTCGGTGTTGAATTAATTTTGGTAAATGCTTACATGCTCTTCTACCTCCATGCTAGCTGCACTCACCTAGGATGGTAAAATACACAGCACACGTTCTCTAAGGCGAGCATACACTCTGAGGTTAAGGGTATGCAATCATACAATTTACACTGAATTATAGCCTATGAGATCATCATATTTGGAATGTAATAATTTTAATGGGGGAGGTACAAGGAATATAGCCACAGCGGTGAGTATCTTGATAAACAGAGCCTTAATGGATTCTCAGGATTAGCTTAATGGAAGAATAACAACTTTCCAGTGACATTATTCAGCTCAATACCTGAGTGTTTCCCAAGGACTGAGCTTATGAATGGACCCACCAGCATTTCTTAAGCAGGTTCTGAAAATGAATGTTTACACTGTGTTTAAAATGAAACACATAATGCAGTGTTTTGTTACGTTCATAAATTGTGCTTGATGCCAGCGATCAAATTAACACTCTCCTGCCACCTCTTACAGGAAGGAGACGCTTTCAGAACATCCTGCATTTACTTATGAAAACCATTCTGTACGCTTCTCCATGCAACCTTACTAGCTCATGTTAGAAGAGAAGTTACTAAAAGTTCTACCCAAGACAAAGCGCTACCAGACGCCTAACATTTCTGGCAACAATTAAAGGTCTAATGTATAGATCGATACACAAAATATCTATATATAGGAATAGATATATGAATATTGCTATTAAAGGGGTTTTGCCACTAAGTAAAATTGACGTGGGAAGTTTGAAAATTAAATAAACATTTTCACCATTTATCATTATTAAAAATTCTGCACCATTTTTGTCTTAGCTGCTCCTTTAGTGATCCGTTTTTTACAGCTCATCTCCAGGGGATACGACCAGGGCTGAGAGCTCCTCACTCCTGGTCAGACATGCTCAGACATCACCTCTCTTCTCAGGCAGCTACTGAGTGTTTAAACCCCAGGTGCTGTCATTTTACTCCTGTCCATTGGACTAGTTAGTAAAAAGTCAAACAGTGCAAATAAAAAAAAATAAATAAACCTCAATCAGGTCTGTGCATTGATAAAGAGGAAAAAAAATCCACAGGTTAAGTTCCTGCAGGAATTTGAACCAAGGACCTTTGTGCTGTAAAGCAAAAATGTTAACTCTGAGCTACAGTGTAGCTACTTACAGTTCTATACATAAACAGACCTTTCTTTCACTAGAGAGAGGAAAAGGCCTGGTGATGTCATCCTGCTCGGTCACATGAACGCAATTCAAACAAATCACACATGCCCCTTCTGAGCACACAGAGCTGAGCTGAATGCAGGAGGTATGAAATGAGATCGTGGCAAAACCCCTTTAATATTTCACTCCCAAAAACTTTACTAGCATCTCTGAAATAGGAAATATAAAGACGTTAATGTTTATTCCTCTTCCAATAGAGTTTTGAAAGCTAGATTGGATTTACAAATCAGATCGGTATAGAAAATCTCATATTTAGAAAGAACCATTCCATTTTTTTCCCTTTAGGCCTGGTTCACACCTGCATCAGAAGTTCAGAGCTTCTGTTGCAGACAGTGACAGGACTCCTAAATGACAAAACACCAATGGTGCCCAGTAGAGCCCTTTCACTACAATGGGTCCCATTGTATTTTTGTCATAAGAGGGCTGATGTTGGGGAGTGTTTATTTAAATACAAGTTTTTTTGTGCAATTTTTGTCCGTTTTATTTCTCGATTTAACTCTGATAGTAGTGGAGGTGTCTGACAGACACCTTTTCATTACTATCATTCGGGCTTGGTGTCAGCCAGTGGTGGTTTTTGTCACCCCAAAGCGGACACTAACCTGTATCACTATTACCTCAGTGCTCAACACACCAGGGATACTGTGAAAAGCTGGGTAACAGTTAGAAGAGAACCTTTTAATGTGATGGTCCGCTTCTGGGGTAGATGCAGGAAGGTATCAGTATCCATGGACCGTCCCATTCTGATAGCATCAGGCTACAGCTGTCGGTTTTACCTTGGCTGGTTATGGGAAAGGGTGGGGGGGGGCACCCACGTCGAAAAGTATTTGACGGACATGGAGCAGGCAAATCGTTACCTTTTAGCAAACAGATTGACCCTATTTCAGCACTTGCTTTCAAAGTAGAAGAGTTCAACCGGTCATCGGAAATGACTGTGCATGAGGCAATTCTTTTATACCCTGACATGCTTAGAGATGTTAGGCATGTGGTCACCGCTTTGCCACCAACCCAAGTTAGTGTAGAGAGGCCATTCTCTAGCCTGGAAACAATGAGATCAGATGTGATGTCATCTATGAAAGAGAATTTGCTGGCTTACCGACTCCACAGCCCTGGTTTTAGCAGCATGGGGAAGACCAACACAATATTATGCAGGTGGTTTAACTATTTCCTGACCGGGTCATTTACTGCACTTCCTGACCAGGCACATTTTTCTTTTGCTTAGCACACTCCAACACTTTCTCACACTGTTATTTTATTAATTTTTATGCATTTTTTGAGATACATTAGGCTTTATTTCTTTGTATTTTTTACATTAGATTGCTTTTTTTAATAACAAGTAGGAAAATGGTATAAAAGTCAGTTTTTCAAATCTTATTTACTTTTTAACAGAAAAATTGGTGCTAAAATAAGTTTTGTTTTTTGGTCACTTTCTCATCACAAATGTGATATCTCTTACCTTATATAGATGCTAGACGTTGTGGGTTGGGCTGTTACGGTTTTTCTTTTAATACAATTTTACTTTTTGTATGATTTTTTTTCTGATCTCTATGGCAAAACAATGTACAATAAGAAGAAAAGACCTTCGAGGGGCATTTTATATTGTGATTTTTTGCTGATTTCTCCTTATACAGTATATTAGCCCCAATAACAGGGAAAATCCAGCCCTCTGAAGGCACTAAAAGAGCTGATCTAGGTCTGATAAGCAGCTTATGCATTTGCTGAGCTAGGAGAGTCACATGACTGTCAGAGCTGGGAAAGAGTAAGATGTTCATGAGTGGTTGGCATATAGTTAATACTATAGCTAGGAAAACAGGTGCTGTTTCATGAATAACCCCTTTAAAAGGTGCTGTATCTATCTGCTTTTCGGGGTGCTGTCCTGGAGTCCGGCAGAAGGTCTGTGCACCAGTATTTTGAATTAAAATGACCATCTATGGACATTGGGTGAACAGTACGTCTGTTGTTTAAATCATTTATAGTGGTTTAATATTATGGATCCTCAGTAAAAATGTAGATTATAGATTTTCTACCTATATAAGCACTGAGTCAAGCGAATACCCATGGAAAAAAAAAAAACCTTGGTTTGTGAGAAGTGTTAGAACGCTCATAGATCATGGCTGAAAGCAGAAAACCCCAGTTTAAAAGTACATTAGCACGTAACCTTTAAACTTCCCGCTGGACCAGCCCATCACTTTTTGCAGAGTGATATCCATACCAAGACGATCAATCAAGGCTGCAGAGTACATACAGTCAACATTCTTAATTAGGGTTGACACTCTCTCCCTCCTTGCCCCCGTCTGTCAAGAAGACTGTTTAAAAATCTGACTTATGAGTCCATATTAGAGAACGGGTCTGGTTAATCTCTATACCTTGAAATCGTTCATCCATCCATGGTACGCTGGTGCCTGATAATTCCTACCCTCACTAGAGGTTGCAGATAACCACTGGCCCCGAGACCGAGGTGCTATAAATCAACGGGAGTGCAGCTCCCATACATCCTGGGTTAATATCTGTTTATAATATCTCTGCTGGGAATGTAGGCTTGACACATTTGGAGTCATCTTAGAGAGTGAACAGGCGAAGCAGGCAGGGTTACTTAAGAACACAAAAATAAGCTCAAGAAACACGTGTGACGTGGTAAACACCAGATTCACTGACCAGGCGTCATGTCAGATCGGTGGGGTTTGGCACGTGCAACGCCATAATCCCTAGAATGGTGGAGCAGAGCACCCAGCTCCCTGCAATGTGGTTGTGGATCGGAGGAACGCTGGAGTTGGGTGCTCCACTCTACTCACCTCCCCTCTTCAGCCAAACCCCCTTTAATAATAATCTTTATTTCTATAGCGCCAACATATTCCGCAGCACTTTACAAATTCAAGGGTAAACATACAGTCATTACACATTAAAAGTACTTACAAATGAGACACAAGGTGTGAGGGCCCTGCTCGTGAGAGCTTACAATCTATTAGGGTGTATGGGTGAAACATACGGTAAGAAGTGCCAAGTTTACAATGGTCCGGCCATGTTTCATAAATAGCGGGTGGTTTACATGAAAAATGGATGAACCTGTCACCCTGACAGTACATCTATACAGATAAGTGCCTGTGAGTGCCCAAGTGCAGGGAGTGACAGATGTGTGTGATAGCAGTTAGGGATCTTGGTGGGCCAGACCGAGAAGATGTATTTTCAGGGCCCTCTTAAAACTGTGAGGGTTGTGAATGTGCCTGATCGCCCGCGGTAGCATATTCCAGAGAACTGGTGCTGCACGTGTGAAATCTTGGAGACGGGCATGGGAGGTTTGGATGATTGACGAGTGTAACCTGATATCATCAGCAGAGCGGAGAGAGCGGGTCGGGTGGTAGACAGACTAGGGAGGAGATGTAGGGAGGAGCAGCGCTGTGGAGAGCTTTATGGGTGAGAGTGCTGAGTTTATACTGTATCCTGTACTGGATGGGCAACCAGTGCAGTGACTGACACAGGGTAGAGGCATTACCCTTTTTTTTTTTTTTTTTTACAGCTCTGCAAGGGCTTAGATGCATTTCTTGAAAAACAAAATCACAGGTTATGGGGACTAGATTCTGAGCAGGGCTGTGGAGTCGGCAAGCCAAAGCCCCGACTCCTCAATTTCCCAAACCTCTGACCCCTCATACCCGGCGCATGTTTAAGTGATAACTTTACGTTAGTAAAATGGTAACATCCGGCTGTTTATCACCTTATGATACAATAATCAAGCTATTTAGGTAATACAGAAACTGACAAGCAAAAGGGTAACAATGTTTTGATCTTTTGAATGTGTAGAAGAGACCTGGGATCAGATTTTGGTCAAGATGTGCTTGAATCTGATTCAGAGCCCAGAAGGATTCAGGCAGTGCTGAAAACCGAAAGGTGGATTTCCCAAATGCTAACAAAATAATTCAAATTAACATTTTGATTTTTAGGAGCAAAACAGTAACAATGCAGTTACAGGAAAGAACCTGCAGAACTAAGCAGATGCTAAATACTTGCAAGTCAGATTTATGTATAAGATGGGTAAGATGACTGTATATAAAATTACAGTATCCTCAGGTACAAAGCTGTAGTGGATGAAGAGATATGGAACCTGAAAGTCACAAGTTCAAAACAATGTTACCATTTTGCTTGTCAGTTTAAAATATATTTATTGGCTATGACTTTAGAACACAAAAAAATTGTAAATATGCAAAACACTGCTGGAACATTTGTAGAGTCCGAGTTTGTTCTAAGAAATCGTATTGCCTCCATCAGATCCTGCATACATGACCTCACATCTGATCTCATTATTTCCAGGCTAGAGAACGGCCTCTCTACACTAACTTGGGTTGGGGGCAAAGCGGTGACCACAGAGGCAACATCTCTAACAATGTCAGGGTATAAAGAAATTGCCTCAGCCACAGTCAATTTTGATGAATGGTTGAACTCTTCTACTTCTTGAAAGCAGGTGAAAAATTTTGCTGAAATCTGTTTGCCCTGTGAGCGGAATCTTTTTTTTCCCTGGGACAGCGCTTTGCCTGCTCCATGTCATCAATTACACTCCTCATGTGATGAGGCTGAAGATATGGGAGCAGTCGCACTGGGCGGACCCAATGACTCTTGCTCTTTGCATCGAACTAACTGGACCAACTTATTATATATCTTGGGAGTCGGAGTCGGTCCCTTTTATGACGACTCCGACTACTGCAAAATAGGCACCGACTCCACGACCCCACAGCCCTGTTTATGATACAATAATCAAGCTATTTAGGTAGAACAGACACTGACAAGCAAAATGGTAACAATGTTTTGATCTTTTGAATGTGTAGAAGAGACCTGGGATCAGATTTTGGTCAAGATATGCTTGAATCTGATTCAGGAAGAGCTGAAAACCAAAGGCAGATTTCCCAAATACTAACAAAATAATAAAAATTAACATTTTGATTTTTAGGAGCAAAACAGTAACAATGCATTTACAGGACAAGATTCTGCAGAACTAAGCAGATGCTAAATACTTGCAAGTCACATTTATGTATAAGATAGGTAAGAGGACTGTATATAAAATAGCTCTTTGCACTGCATCAAACTGGACCAACTTATTATATATTTAGGGAGTCTGAGCCGGTCCATTTTATGACGACTCCTGTAAAATAGGCACCGACTCCACAGCCCTGATTCTGAGGACAGGACGCTGATCTTGGGATTATTCCGATTGCCATAGCTGGAGTTGGGAAGGAATTTTGTCTCTTGTATGGGACCATTGGCATCTACCTCATAGGGATTTTTGCCTTCCTCTGGTTCAACAACGTAAGGCTATAAGTTGGACCCGTTTCTATTTCAATCTTACCTATTAAACTACTAAAGCAAGAACAGCTGATATTCCCATATGGAAGAAAATGGTAAAGAAGGAATGCAGAAACAATGGTTCTACTCCAATAATGTAACACATTGTACAGTACTTTCATATCGATGAAAGGGGTGTCGCGTGCTATACGGATTAGACCTCCACAGATCCTATATCTGGTTAGACTTAAAACTGAAAATCTAATACCACATTTAAAGGGGTTGAAGACTTCTTTAGAAAAACTAGTAGCTAGCTCCTAAAGCCCCATTAAAAAAAAAAAAAAAAGAAGCTTCCTCCAGACCCTCCACTGCGCTCCCTCTGCTCTTCCATTTTCATTCTTGTACATCCACATGCAGACTTCACCACTATAGACAATCCTCTGGTTCTCGGTTGCAGCACTGCATCCCTCTGGTCTTTTAATTTTTGTACTTCCCAAAGGGGACTTCACCACAGTACAAAAACGAAGAAAAAAAAAAAAAAAAAAAAAAGCCAGGAGGGAGGCAGCGCTGGAACCGGGAATTGGAGGAAGAGAACTAGAAGTTCTGTTTTTTCATTGTAATGGTACTTCAGGATCTGGCCATCAGTTTTTCTAACAAATTATACAATCTGTTTAATGGTATCGATGTTTGAAGTTAAAGAGATATTCCCATCAGAAGAAACCGGATTCCAGAGCTTTTTGTTGCTGGTGTATTGACTGGAACGATGGCCGTGCATGCGCAACTCTGTGTTCATCTTTGTGGGAGTTCTCAGTGCAGCCAAGCATGTATACACAAACCAAAA
>JAODAL010005980.1:35000-105000 GCA_025379985.1 Phyllomedusa bahiana | reverse complement strand
AAGAATTCAGTTGACAGCCATTTCATTTGTACGAGCAGCTAAAAAGTTTTGTTAGGGGGGTGGGGACGGGGGGGGGACATCTGCCTTGAAGGGGTTTTGCCTTTCTGAGGTCGGATTGTAGCTCGATAAGAGCCGGTCTCAGAAAATGGGGAAAAGGCAGAGATTTCGCAGTTCTCCCTATTCTATGGCAGCATAGCGAGTGTGCTCAGCTATATTTGGAACTCCCATAGAGATGAGTGAGGGAAAGTGCAGCCATCACCCTTTCCTTGGTCAGGAGACAAAGAAGATTTTATCTCCTCTTGGAGTACACAAGTTACTCTGGTTACAAGTACCTCTCTTCCTACTTGTACTGAGGCTTGTAGCAAGCCAAATTTAGCGAATGTGGTGATGGCCAAGCTTGTCACCATTCATGTCTAGTTCCAAGTATATTTCCATATTGTAAATACCCGTACTCGTATTTTAAAACATCAACTTTATTTGTCCAAAATGATAAGCCAAATTCATTCGTCGTAAACGTCAGGGCTGTGGAGTCGGCAAGCCGAAGCCCCGACTCCTCAATTTCCCAAACCTCCGACTCAGTCATACACTGCGCATGTTTAAGTGATAACTTTGCTGTAGTAAAATGGTAACATCAGGCTGTTCATCACCTTATGATACAATAATCAAGCTATTAAGGTAGAACAGACACTGAGACAAAAGGTAACAATGTTTTGATCTTTTGAACACTTGGGGGTTTAGAGTTGGAAGAAAAAGCTGCATTTGTATCAAAGTCCAGTCGAAACCAACATTGGGATGTGTAGAAGAGACCTTTGATCAGATTTTGGTCAAGATGTGCTTGAATCTGATCCAGAGCCCAGAAGGATTCAGGTAGTATTGAAAACCAAAAGGTGGATTTCCCAAATAATAACAAAATAATAAACATTTTGATTTTTAGGAGCAAAACAGTAACAATGCAGTAACAGGAAAGAATCTGCAGAACTAAGCAGATGCTTAATACTTGCAAGTCAAATTTATGTATAAGATGTAAGATGACTGTATATAAAATGACAGTAGCCTCATGTACAAAGCTGTAGTGGATGGTGAGATATGGAACCTGAAAGTCACAAGTTCAAATTATTGTTACCATATTGCTTGTCAGTGTAAAATATATTTATTGGATATGACTTTAGAACACAAAAAATGTATAACTAGGCAAAACAGTGCAGGAACATTTGTGAAGTCTCTGAATTTTCTGAGAAATAGCATTGCCTACACCAGATCCTATACATGACCTCACATCTGATCTATGATTTCCAGGCTACAGAACGGCCTCTCTCAAACTAACTTGGGTTGGGGGCAAAGCGTAAACCACAGGGGAACTCTCTAACAATGTTAGGGTATAAAGGAAATTGCCTAAAGCCACAGTCAGTTTTGAAGAATGGTTTAAAACTCTTCTATTCTTTGAAAGCAGGTGAAAAATTTTGCTGAAACCGGTTTGCTCTGGGAGCAGAATCTTCTCCCCTGAGGCAGCGCTTTGCCTGCTCCGTGTCATCAATTACACTCCTCATGTGATAAGGCTGAAGATATGGGAGCAGTAGCACTGGACGGACCCAATTCCTCTTGCTCATTGCACTGCATCGAACTAACTGCACCAACTTATTATATATTTTGGGAGTCTGAGTCGGTCCATTTTATGACGACTCCTGCAAAATAGCCACCGACTCCACAGCCCTGGTAAACGTTTTCGATCATGTATAAGACCTTCATCAAACTTTTGCTACACTTAGCATCTTCTGAAACATCATATTGCCTGCGCCCATCTTTATAACTTACTACAAGAGAAGCCAAAAGTCTGATGAAGGTCTTTTACATGACCGAAAACGTTTACGACGAATGAATTTGGCTCATCATTTTGGAGAAATAAAGTTGATGTTTTAAAATATAATGAGTACGGGTATTTACAATATGGAAATGTGATACATTTTTACCCGACTTGTGACAGCATTGGTATTTTGAGAGTGTACGGAGCAACATAATTTTGTTAGTTCCAAGTATAGGCGAGCACACTCGCCCTACCATATATAGAACTAGGATAGAATACAACAGGGAGAACTGAGCAAGCATGGCCATCTCTCAAGGCCGGCTCATAGCTTGCTCAGAAACAAATCTTGCTTCAAGGTGAAGCCCCTTTAAAGAGCCAACTCTGACCACGCAAAAATGTTGTTGCTTGGGGTCCATGATCTTCATCAATTCTTAGGGCTTGTTCACACGGCGTTTTTTAATCCAATTTTGGATCCGTGTTGAATCCGAAAATTGTATCGGTGATTGGACCCTAAACGTATCCACACGTATCCAACACACGGCTGCGTGTTTGAATGCAGCAGTATCGCACCTTATAGTTTATTATAAGGCTCCTGCTGCGTCTTTCGAAGCAAGAATTGACATGTCAATTCTTAGATCAGATCCAAAAGACGCATCAGTGATCACTCGTGTGAACGCCGATGCGTGTTTCAAAGTAAAAGCAATGTAGATCACATTGCTATTTGTTAGATACGTGTTTGGGTCCGACAGACGGATCCAAACACGCATCTAAAAGCGTATGTAACACGGATGAAAACATGCCGTGTGAACAAACCCTTCCAGAGTTCTTTCCTTCCTATAAAATAATGGCATATCACTAGGAGGACCCTGATAATAAGCGGGCAGCAGCAGTCCAGCAAGGCAGGCCCTCCAATGCTTTTAGCAAAATAAATACTAACCCAAAGAAAAACATATTCCTTTAAAATATAACTTTTAATTAAACCAAATTTTTTAAATATCCAACAATGGCTCCTGAAAAAAATAGTAAAGGGTACAAATATAGGAGTAGTCTCACTACACTGTCTCCTACAGTTTCTACGCTAGTGGTACTCCCTTAGCGGAGATACTGCCCCAAAAAGGGCGACCCCGCAAAAAACTCCTAAATTAATCCCTACAGGTCAACCCTGCACTTTCTTAGAGTTCTAGAAACAGACAAAGATGCAGAAGTTAGAGAACAACAGACTATATCAGTCTCATATATTAGAAAATATTTAGTACATGACCTGACTCATATCTGAAATAGATCTTCTAGCCTTGTTTTGTGGATTTTATGGGAAATCTCGTATTGTTTAGAGTATTTAGCAAATAACCAAAAGGAGTTAGAATTTAACTGTTGCACTTAGCCAATCTGGTCTTACTGTAAGCAGTGGTGTCTCATACGAAAGAATGGATGCGTGCTTGTAATTTTCCCGCACAGTCAAGTGCGGCCGAAGCACAACTCTGCAAGGTGAAAACTAAAGGCTATCCCCCATCTCGTTTAATTTGAACTTTTCTAACAACATTTAGGCAGAGATTATCATCAACTATGTTGCCATTACAATTTTGCTTCATATTGCAGTTCTAATCTCCCTGTTTCATTACAAAAGCTTCCCTAGGTTACCAACCACCGCTCATGCTCATAGCGCTAAGTGGTCAGGCAATAGGTCTGTTGTCATTTACCGGCTTGGCGGACCATCAATTATTAGCAACAGGACTTATCTGTTCTGTTCTTTGTTGCGTGCAGAAAGGGGCTTAGTCCAAGCAAATACAAACTTATTCCTTCAATGTGGGCTAGGACGTGGCTAAATACTGTAAAGAAAAAAAGCTATACTTACCTATAGGTCGCCTGCTTGTAACTAAGCGCTGCCGATGTATCTCCAGTGATACTTTAGCTACATCTATGACTTTCCGGGGGTAATCAGTCCGACAAAGGATAGCTATGGCTCGCCATTCTACCTGGCCCCAATTGAGAAGAACAATTTTCTTATTTGTTGGACAAACCCTTTAATGACTGTAAAAAGTGAGATCAGGTGATTTGGGCTATGCCGTCAGACCTGCGACACTTCTCTTTATATGTAAATACACAATAATTAAGTGCGAATGAAGAAGAATCACTCAGCTGGTCTTAGGAAGGGAAGAAATCTCTCCTTGAGGAAGAGCACCGAACAGAACGCTTAGTAGAAGGCTTTTTTGATATTTGCTTTTCGCGCTCCGCATAGTTATAGCATACTTGCAATCACAGATTGCATTCTGGGTAAAAGGGCTGAGAGAATCTCCACAAGACGCCCACTGTATGGTTAGTAACAAAGTCCTCAATTGAGCTTTTTAGACCCACCGACTCTTTGAGAAAAGCAAAATGGGATTTTTTTTAGACCAAGACACAGTAATCATCTCGATCTACAGACAACGCATGTTTCGGAGAATCTTTGGTCCCTGCTTCAGTGCATCGAGTAGAGAAGACACTGTGCTGCGCTGCGTTTACGTGGAGGCATCGAGCTCTCATCTACTTATCTCTAAGTGTCAGCGGGCAAAACAGAGCAAAACAAAACCTCTACAAGTCGATCGTATCTGGTTGCGTCTCCTTAAGGAGATAGAATCTTCCCTTCCTATCTTATCGACCCGAATGCCACCCACCCAGGGGTCGCCACACATGCACCATCTATTTAGGCCATTACAAAGTGGAGCCGTAAACCACTGTCGTATTAAAAGCGCCAAGTTTGATGTCATGTAAAAACGGTTCATTTACTCAACAACGAATTATGGCACTCCAAAATGGTTCTTTGCCGCCAAAAATAGTACTTCTACAAAAACTTGGCGTTGGCATATTTGAGGACATGTCGCCCTTATATCCGTTCAGGGTTAGTCGACCAGACCGAGTTCTTTAGGAGTTTTATTATTCTATTACGAGACACTTAAAAGCTTCCCAATTTAGCCAAGAAAACATCCTTTTATAGAGCTCAAGTCTTGGATGATAAAAGTAACACTGCATTCATGTCAGTGTAACAGAAAAGCAACATAGAAGAGCTATGGTTGAATGATGTCAGCGTCACATGATCGCTCTAGTACCGTGCCACAGCCTGAACACATGATGTGATACTAAATGCTGGAGTCGATGTCATTGAAATTGGAGCATGGCGAGATAACCCACTATTAAGTTTTACAAGATAATTTAGGGTATATTAAAATGGGTCAGATCCACTCAGAAAATCCACAGAAATAAATCTAATCACAGTCATTTTTGCTGTCCTTGGGATAAAATTCTTCTAGAATTAATTGTGTATTTTGAGTTGGTAACTCTCAATACTAGCAGATAATTCTACACCTTACTTCTACCACGAAAGGAGGCAAGTATCACACTTAAAAGATGTGTAATTTTACACATGTATAATTTTAATCTATATATTTTTAATATTCGTCCCTCAATTGAAATCAATTAGAAAAACATCTGAGCTGTGCGTAAAATCAGCATAACATGGTCGTGGAATTCCAGGTGCGCAGACTATACAGCAAAGAATACAATAGCAAATATTTATCTGGTAGATAAAGAGTTCCGAAAGACAGATCAACCCTTTTTTGAACCAATAATTAGACTGTAGTAAAAATTTTGAGAAGTTCATCTTAAAAATTAGGTGTTTGATAGATTCAAAAAAATAAATCAAAGAAATATAGCCCCTTAAACGTAAGAAAGAATTTAAAGATCACAACCGTAGGCGCGATCTGGTCACCTGAGAGCGAATCTTGAGTGTACCCGTAGATCCCTAGTAAACCCTTCTAAAACTAGTAAGACCGAGTGAACCAATATTGTTATCACTTGGGTCAACGTGATTGTGGAGACAGCATAACATACAGGTATACCAGCGTGAGTCTTTGCGATTGGGTTTTTTTTTTTTTTTTTTTCCCTTTTTCTCGAACATTCTCTCTCGTTCCCAAATCACGCCAATACGTGAAACAAGCAAAGTAAAAGTTATTATGCCAAGAAAATCTGTCGAATATACCTAGACATAAACTGTAAAATGTGAGAGGACCCTTTAAGCTTAAAATAATATTTGACTTACATACTTCTTTGGCCGTATGAAGTGACTTAAAATAAGTCAGGTTATTGTATGTAAAATCCAAACACCCTACTGCGTTTCCCCCTCATCCTTCTACCCAAACTCCATGAGCAAATGTAATTCTGACACAGTTGTAATCACAGCGACTGCATAAACTTCACTTGCTACATAGTTGCACTATGAATATGGACAGAAAACCCAGGCTTTCATTATCTTGAATTTGTATTCAGCTATAATATCATGCCGATTTCTGAAACGGCAAATTGTTTATCCATAAAGAAAACATGTACAAGTATATTTGAAGTAGAATCGATTAATATACAACCTCTTTTTTTTCTAAACACATTTTCTGGTGGTTTTATAGATTGATGAGAACAAAGAATATCTTGATATGCTATATTGTTCTTCCCAGTGCGCCGGAGAATAACAAAAAATAAATTTCTGTGTGAGTACTAATATCATGATTATCTATAATATATATTATAGTATATATATATATATATATAATATATATATGAAACTTACACCAACCACACACATACACACGGACAAATACACTGACATACATACATACACACACATTACTGACACGTTCCCCAGGATTGATTAAACAGATAGGACTGTAAGTGATTGTTTCTTAATTGAATTTGTATAGCAAGTCGAATACAGGTATATATTTATTACAATGTAACTCCAGCACAAATGTTGGGTGTTTTCTTTTGTTCTAAGACTAGTGCGGGGAACACGTTTCTTAACATTTTCTTTATGTTCATTGTGTTGCCCCAGTTCTAGAAAGATTCACCTGCATTTATTTATCTCCATGTCTGCTGCAGTGCGCTAGCTGCGGCACTTTTGGTCATTTAATTGGGGATAGACTAGATTAGAATAAGATAGATAGACTAGAATAGATGAGGATAGATAGATAGATTATATGTCAGATAGATAGATAGATACGATAGATAAATCTAGATTTAGGATAAGATAGGACACAATTTTAATTTATCCATATTTTTTTTTTTTTTTTTTTTTTAAGCCTACATACTTTGTATCCTGTGACATAATGAAGAGAGTCCTCTAATTTTTATTAGAAGAATTTAAAGGGATTTTCTCATCTCAAAGTTTCATAGGATGCATGAATGAAATCTAATCGTTGCTTCTTGCTCTGTCCACTTCTCCCTGTGTCAAGTCTGTCTGTAATCTAGCATGATGAGCTCAGTGTACTCAGGATCTCTGCTAATAGAAGATAAATACTCATGCATCTATATGGACCAGGGAAGGCTCCGTGAGGTTAAAGTAAGCACAGTAGTAATTGCTGTCTTATTGTCCTGACAAGACAGATAAACCAAGAGCTCTCACTGTCTGGAAGTTCTGAGTCTGGCTCCTGAGACCTGTGTGATGTACCTCATATCCTGTTATCAAATTAGAAACAAACAGGCAGGAGAGAAAGAGAACACAGAGTCGTTCGTTTCACTTGGGGGATAACCACGAGAGACACAGAAAATGATAAAAAATCATTTGTAGCTCCTTAACAAAAAAAATGAACAATGCAATATATTTTAAAAACATTATTTATTTAGCGATCCCAACATGTTGAAACCTAGTCTTGGTAGCGAGAGAGACAACCCACTTTAAACCTTTCTTCTCATACTGAGCAAACTCGCTAACTTGAGAAGAACCTGGTCAAACAGTTCTTAAAAACACTGTTATTCTTACATTTTTCAAACACAGATTTGGACATACAAAAATAAATAGTTAGCCTGCGAGAAAAGATAGCCTCAATATAGCCCAATATAGTACCATTATGCATGGAATAACAAGGAGCCATCCGAGATCTGAAATAAGGGCCTTGAGACTCTAAACACTGACAAAATCCTAAGAATCATGGGCCCTAATTATAAAAAAGAAAAATAGAATATAAAAATATAAAATCTACACTGATAAAACCGGAGCCTTGAGTCATTTGCACCTGCTCCACTCTCACAGGCTATCATAAAGAAGTTGCAGCTTGCAAGCTCTGGAGTGTGTCTTTTCTTATTTTTTTTCATATCTGATAATGGTAGGTCAGTTGACCAGTGAGAGGCCTGGATTGTGATGCTCTATTGAAAGAGGTAAGGATAGTGTATGTCTGCCTCCTATTTGAGATCATCGTGTTGAAAGTGTAGTGTGGCAATCTTAAACCTACTTAGAGATCAAAATATGTGAACCGAGATCTCAAAGTTTTTATTCAAGAGACCTGGATGAAAGACACAAAGTCGCGATTTAAACTTCAGGAGCAGAGTTGTTACAGAAAATATGCGGCACTGAAATCCAGAATGAGACATGAGGTGCGACGTCGCGTGGGCTCTGCTATAGAATCGGATCTTCAAGCTCGAGCAATGACCACGTTGTATGAGGCCTTGTTTTATTCGAGACGAGTTGCACTTTAAGGTGGAATACTTTATAAATCACTTGACTAAATGATGCAGAAATTTTTCTTTTTTTAAAAATCTTCTTTAAATCTTTTAATTTTTTTAACAACCATTCACATTTACACACTTAATACCTACATCAAAATTCTAAAGGTTATATATGGTGTGTAATGTGATACTAATATGTGGTATGGAGTGATTTTGTTTTGTAATGGTGTGCACAATATTCTTTCTCTTTTTCATCTAACCCCCTACCGCCGGATGCCATTTTGTGCCTCCTGCTGACAGAGCCGGCCATATTATTTAATCTGTCACGATTGCTCACTTTATTTATTAGAATAACATTTTGCCAACTTTAAACCTATCCATGTGAATTTCATGACTGAGTTTCTCGGACACATTGTGAGCTTATGCTTTAAGATAGTAATTAAATTTTGGCGTTCAAAAAATGATTATGTTTATTTGTGAAAATATCAAATTATCGTGAAAAATTTACCAATTCTCAAACTCCAAAATTTCTGCATGTAAAACACAGAATAGTATAATTCCACTCAAAACTAGTTTTATAACTAAGCATCTACCAGTATGTCTTGCTGTAGTTTAGGCATTATTTATTTTTTAAATGTCTTTTTTTTAATTTTTACGACATTAAGAGGGGCTTACTAACAATTTATTGAGTAAGTTTTCAAGTAAAATTTCATGCATAGTATCATATTTTTAGACACCAGTCCAGTTCTAACGTTACTTTAGATTGTACCTGTATTTTTAGAAACCACCCATAAATGACTCAGCTAAGAGAACTACACCTCCTTAAAGTAGATCAAAACGCATTTAGAAAGTTTATTAACCCTATTAGGTGTTTCACAAGTGAGAATCTTAAAGCAAAGTGGAAGTCTCAAATTTCAAAATTTCCCCTTTTTTTGGCAGTGATTTTCAATTTTTTATACATTAATTGACAAGCGATACGGTAAATGTGATCAGAGAGGAAATGCTAAATTATATTGATTCCCCAGATTCTTGACTGCTTACCGAGATATCTCCATATTGTGGCACCTAGTGACATTATTTCTTGGCTCAAACCACAAAGTGTAAGCCCCAGAGAAAAGGAAGAAGCACCTACTGGACTCTGTGAGCTCCTCATTTATCATTACAACTTATATTTAGCGGCGCATTTTAAGGTTTGCGAGACTCCACTAAGGTTCAAAACTTAATAAATACCCCTAAAAAGACCCACATATAGGAATAACACAACATAAAATTCCCCTTACGAAATATATCCAGAGGTGATAGCGATGTTCATATCGAGACCAGCTCCACAGGGCGTGTCACAAATTTTTTTTTTAGCGCGTTCGTACTCTGAAATAAAAAAAAATATTTTTTCCCAAAAATCTAAACAAGTATTTAGTCTGAAAATGTTTTATAATTTTTACAAGGAACCCTTGGAAAAAAAAAGCCCCAACATTTTGTATACGCAATTTTCTCTCCAAATTTCGGCAGAATACCCTACATGGTAGGTGTAAACTTGAGCTGTTCTGAGGCGCATGCAGGGGGTACAAGGAGGGCTCGCTATTGGCTATTATGGCGCACAGATTTTGGATGGGCCATGTCGCATCTGCAAAGCCCCCTAAGTCACTAAGAGAACAGGTGAAACATTCAGATTGCCACCAATTTGGATCAACATAACCCCTCAGTATCTCATATCTAAGGTGTATTTGCATTTTCTCAGGCCGCACAGGTTTCCGTCGTTTTTTTAGTATTAGGGCCATGGAAACATGGGGCGGGGGGAGGGAACGCAGTTTCCACCTATGTTTGTTCTGGTCTTCATATTTTACAGTATTCCGCCTACATCGAGTATAAATGAACAGGGAGTAACTTTTACTATGAGGGGGGTCGGTACAATTGTCAATGATGATATAAAGTTTTATATAGCTTTATGTTTTTAATTACTTTATACACTACAATAGAAGTCTGTAGTGTTTATAAAAAGTATTGCTTTCTTAGAGTTGTCTAATCCTAACATCCATAGCTTTGCTATAATTTTTTGCGGCATATGTGAGCGCTATGTGCGAGGCTTGTTATTTTTACGTGATGAGTTCTATGTCTTTTATGCAGTGACCATATATCGGGGGGTCATACGTGAATAGCATTCTTGAATTCACTTAAGGTTTTGTGAGGCTATTTGTACAAAATACAGCTAATCCCTGTAGTGTTTTTACATTTTTTAACAGCAGATACTACTGTGCGGTAGCTAAATGACATACTAAGATTTATTGCTCAGCAGGTTGATACGTTACACTGAGTACCACATTTTGTATATATATTTTTAATGTTTTACTGCTTAAACAACAATAAAACAACACTTAATTTTGAAAAGGAAAACACGTTTTTCTGCATCACCGCAGTCTGAGAGCCATAACTTCTTTTTTTATTTTTCTTGTTATGGAGCTGTATAGGGGTACTAGTTTTATTGGCGGGATGAGTTTACGTTTATTATGGTAATATTTTTGAGGTGGGACAAGACTTAAGGATTTGCTTTTCAAATCAGTTTTTTTGAAGAAAGGTGGTGAAGACAAAATACATAGCGCAATCCTGGCAGTGTTTTATATTGTCATATTTTTAATAGCGTTCAAACCGTGTGCATTAATCCGTGACAAGTTAGTTTTTACTCTGTAGGTATGAAGACGATTACGGTGATTACCCAATTTTATGTCTAATTTTTTTAATTGAAAGCATCAATTTTTTATAGAAACAAAAAAAGTGTATTTCTAATTGATTGATACAAACAATATACTAAATGCATCGTCTATCTTCCAAACCAGAAAACTTTTTTAATTATTTTCCGTATACACAGACTGTGTAAAGGACTTTTTTTTTCTGCGGATGAACTGACGTTTTAATTGGCATCACTTGATGTTGATATGAATTTATTGTCTGACTGTTTTATCTCCATTATATGTGCTGCAGGGATGCGAACAAAAATCGCAATTCTGTGACTTATTCTTGAGGTTTTATTTTTTTTATTTCTACTGTACAGCATTTCACTCGATACAGGTTAATTAACATGACAATTGATAGGGTGGCTCCGCTACGCACGGTCGATACCAAAAATAATGGGTACTTTATTTTGAGATCTTTTCTTCGAGGGCGATTGGAGATTTGTAAAAGGGCGATATGTACGCTGTTTTTACTTTATTTTGTGTTTATGTATTTTAAACTTATTTATACACATTTTTTATTTCTTACACGTTTTCCCCGAGGGGGAAATTGCAGACGATCGTCAGATCGTTCATGCCATAAGGAATCAGCACACAGCTTAAAGCATATGCTGGTCTCCAATGGGCAACCTGTCAGTCACGCTGCCCTACAATCAGTCAACAATTCAAACCAACTTTACCATTTTGCTTGTCATTATAAAATATTATATGTTATTGAGATATGACTTTAGACACAAAAAAATATGATAAATATGCAAAACACTCGCAGGAAACATTTGTGAAGGTCTCTCTGAAATGTGTTCTGAGAAATCTAGTATTGCCTTCCATCAGATCCTGCATACATGACCTCACATCGTAGATCTCATTATTTCCAGGCTTAAGAGACGCCTTCTCTTACCTAACTTGGGGTTGGGGCCAAAGCGGTTGACGTTCGCACAGTGGGCAACATCTCTATATAAGATGATCAGGTTATAAAGAGAATTGCCTCAGCCCACAAGTCAGTTTTGATGAATGGTTGAACTCTGTCTACTTCCTTTGAAACTAGGGAAAAATGTTTGCTGAAAGTCAGTTCTGTCCATGGGGCGGGATCTTTTCCTCCTGTGGCGCAGCGCCTTGCCTGCTCCATGGACATCAATTACACTCCTCTTTGATAAGACCTTAAGATATGGGAGCATTATGCACACAGTGGCCGCACCCAATTTCCTCTTGACTACTTTGCCTCGAGACTAACTGAGACCAAACTTATTATATATTTTTGAGGGAGTTCAGAGTCGCATTTTATGACTAGACTCTGACATCCTGCAAAAATAGCCACCGAACATCCGACTCCACAGCCTTTCTGTGTTTGTGGAATAACAATATGGACTTAGATTAGGCTTGTAAGTGAGGAATTTGCGAGAGTGTTTACCAAGTTTTGTCCAGAAGATCTCAGTAGCATTGCAGGACCAGACACTATGTAATCAGATCGGGGGGAGCCACATTAAAGACACGCGGACAGTTGGGGCGAGGGGGGGGGGATACTGAGCCCATATATAGCTGGAGTGACGAATTTCTGAAGTAGGTTCGTCTTTCCGTATTTTTTTCTTTTTTATTACTCATTACACAATATACATTGCATACGGCCCGATCACCCTTGAAGATGTTCCCGGTGAGAGGTTCTTGAACGGTAATAATATTTTTTTCCACACTTAGTAAAAATTTTAGTTGAAGTCTATAGCCTCTCATGTAAGTATTCTGAGGCCTCCATCTAAAGCGTAGATAAGATAGTGTAGACTGAGAGTAGGAGGTGGCCATGAATTATGAGAAAAATAAATTTTTGTGCCTGAAATTGCCGGTGCTGGGCCAACTGATACATGTTGAGGACAGAGCGGAGGAACCTTGCGCGAAGGGTGAGAGCCCCCCCCCCCCCTAGAAGTGAGAGGGGGTGGGAAGATAGAATTTATGTTCTCCCCAACATTATTTTTTGACGTGCGATATTATTCGAAAGAAGTTGGGGCAAATCACATATCCCCCTGTATTCTCCCAAATTCTGAATTTGGCGGTTTATGTCTATAACCCGCTTGTATAAAATCCCGATGACTCCATATGCATAAGCATAACTACTGATACTGAACATGGCAAAGAGAGAATCGCAAAAAGTCTGAAGGCAAAAATTATGCGATCACCGAGTCCAAATATCTTGTTTAGAAAAAATGATATCTCCAATTATCTCTATAAACAGCGTATATAGAAGAAAAGCTGAAAGAAAATGTGTCTGCCACAGAGTCGTCCGAGGGCATACAACTTATGCGTTTCGAGACAGAAATTGCCCTTAATCTTAGCTGGAATAATCTTAGCTGGAATAATCTAACACGAACACCCCCTTATAGTGAGAAGAACAATCGATTTTAAAATTAAAAACGCCTGAGTTTCTACGTACCTGTAAGCCATGCCTCCTAAGGGGCCGTTTACACAGCAAGTGACAAATACCGGTCTGTTGTCTTCTGGGGTTCTGCCTTTCCTCCACGATAGAGCGGAGAAAACAGCCCTCCGCCCTTCACAATGAGAAAAGCGCCACTAGATTCGTCCGCACTGGAACAGAAGATTGTGCTTGCTTCAAGTTTCGCAGTGGCGGCAAAACCGCTGGCGGCGGGAAAATCCTGTGCAGTGGGGACTGCTTCACGAGTTTTCCATTAGAGCACCCATTGTGCGCTCAAATTTTCAGACCTAGTTTTTCAGTGCGGGGACATGCCCTAATCAGCTCGTGATTGCATAACAACGCGGCGAAATGGTACCTGAATCCCCCATGACATGTGGGGTTGTTTGTGTTCCAAATCTCGGAAGTCGCATCACTAAGCAACCAAGCGTAGAGAAGACGCGTTGCTACGTGGAGGCACGCAGGTGTAGCAAACTGTCCTAAAGGCAACAAAAAAAGTAATATTGCGAATAGAAGAGAAAGACGAAACTGGAAGCCTCCCTTGAGTGCAGTAAGACAGAACACTGTCTTAATGATAGAGGGATAATAGAATATTTAACAATACAAAAAAATGTATATAATATAAACTGCAAGCAAAGGACGCCCCTGCCTAAATGTACACAAGAAATCTGGGCAAATATATTCACACCCTACAACATCACAAATACATATTTGTGAATGAAACCATAATTTCATCTCCGTTAGAATTAAGACCTTTTGGACAAATACTATTGAGGACCAGAATCCAATATGTCTCTCTATCCCGTAGTAAATATTCCCAATCACCCATCACTAAATTGACAAAATGAATGTAGTTTTTTCATTACATAATTTTACTTTATTAATTCTTAGTACTGGTGTAAGTTGCAGAAATATTGGACAATTTTTTCCGCTAAAAGCAAATTCCATCTCACTTCGACTCCTTAGGACTCAGACCTACATTGAAATACTCTGCCTGTCCGAGCAGTAATGCCGAGCCTAGTTCTTTGAGCCAAACGACATTCATGTAGATGTTCTAAGGGTATGATTCATCCACGATGTACTGCGTCGCATACAGTACACATCCTGCGTTCGTTTTGGGAGCTACCGCTACTAATACGCACTCTTACGATTCGTTACTTGCAGCGCGCATTCGGCACAAATAATTTACACGTCACTTTTCTCCCGGCACTTAAGAATAGCGAGATCCAATTCTACAGCGCCGGGGAGAGTGGGGCTAATTTTATTATTTTATCTAATTTATATATTTTTTTTTATATTTATTTTATATTATTATATATATATTATTTAAATTACCGTAATTCCGGTGTGAATCTCGCCTGTATTAGAGCGCAAACACACAGCGCAAAGTAGTCTCGTCACGAAATTATGTAGCGTGGAACAAACCTTCTATAAATATGAAAACTGTGCGGTGCGTACAAGCCTCCATAACCCCCCCAGAACACCCCTTCATATTAGGCACATTAGAAAGTGTTGAGTCTTATGAACAATGCGCCTAACACATTCATTAGGCGCATTAGACATTGTAGCCGGCTCAGTTGGGCACATTTTACGCCAGAAAAAGGGTGAAAAATTCGATCATATATTTCTCCCTTGGTCTTTTTCTGCAGTCACTCCTCTATATTTCTTTATATCTTAGGTGCAGGAAAGTCCGGCAGCCGGATTAATGGACTTTTACGTGCACGCCTAGCTATAGGAGCCAAACCTCAGTACAAGGCTTGCATCACAGCGGCAAATCTGACCATGTAACTGAATGGAAACACTGGGTTAAAATAATGAATTGGCCGTTTAATTTGTATCTGTAGAGTCATTCTTTCACGGCTCTGCTCCACTACTTCCACAGCATCCTAGTGTAATGATTGATTATCAAGTATCAGATGGGTATGAGCGAACCCAGTGCATATGGAAGATGAGGGTGGTTGAAGTATGGATCACATCTGTCAGACACACACTAAGTTCTCCTCTTTGAGAGCACTTATTTCACTTATTTTACTCCCACTTTCTCTCTCCAGGGGACATGTGCTCTGAAAATTGTACCTGTGGTGTTGATTTCCCAAAAAATCCTTTACTAATTACTGTGAGTTTACTTTAGGCGTTTCACAACTCTAGACTCCAAGCCAACAATGTCCTGGAAATGAGTCAGCCGTCTCTGCTCTTAACAGCTGGGGATTATTTGATCACAAACAAGGCCGTTTGCAGTGCTGAACTGGAAAGCCAGGAGTACAGACATGCTTAGCTTACATCTCTACATAAATCCAAATTATATTAATATTAAACCTTATTGCTCCTTAAAATGGGAGTCTTACTTAGCAACGTACATTGGATTTGCAATAAAGTGAAAGCGCTCAGGCATGCAACATCCTGGCTGGTGCATTTTATGCTTCTTTTCCTCTGTAAGACATTTTACAAGCATTTTCCTGAAAACGAGTCTAGAAAGAATAAAAAGACTTTAATGTGCAATTTAATAGAGTCCTCTTTTATTGTGAATATGTTGAGTTATAAAACCAGATAGTAAGTAGTGAAGGGGATAACAAGTGAGGTTACATTACTGCGAGCGTTCGTTAATGAAGTCTTTATTGAGCTCATCGATTACTAATTCCTTAATAGTGGAATAATCGGGAGATTTTATGAAAGTTCCATCGTTAACAGAATGAAGAAGAATGAACTACAGAACGGACATACAGAGAGTGTATTAAGAAGACGAGTTGCTTGCACAGAAAATGCTTGAAAAAGTGGAGACATGTCAGTACGTGAGAAACTTACTCTATAGATAAAGAGAGGATAAAGAAGGGAAAAAAATAGCAAACGACACAAAAGAATGGACAGAGCAGAGTAAAAGCAAGATAGAAACAGGCATGAAAAAAATACGGGAAAGAAAAAAAAGGAAAAGGAATGGGGAAGGAGAAAGACAGAAACAAGACTAAATGTTAAGAAATTTTAAAAAAGGTTGAAAAAAGTGTGATTAACAAGGAAAAAAAAAAAATCGAGATAGCAGTAGAGAGATTATAAAGTCTGACAAAAAAAGGAAAGAAGAAAAAAGCAAAAGAAAGAAAGAAAGTGAAAGAAGAAAAAAGGAACACTTTAAGGACAAAGACAATATAACGAAAGAACAATACAGAAAAAAAACGTCTAAACAAAGAAAAGAAAAGAAAGAAGAAAAAGAAAGAGAAAAAAAGAAGAAAAGAAAAAGAAAGAACAATAAAAGAAAGACAAGGCAATAGAAAAAAGAAATAAAAGAAGAAAAAGAAAAGAAAGAAAGAAAAAAGAAGAAAGAAAGAAAAGAAAAGAAAGAAAGAAGGAAAAAATAAAAGGAAAGAAAGAAAGACGGAAGAAAGAAAAGGAAAGAAGGAAAAAAGGAAAAAAGAAAAGAAAAATGAAAAAAAAGAGGAAAAGAAAAAAGTAAGAAAGAAAAGGGAAAAAAGAAAAATGAAAAGAAAAAAAAAAAGAGAAGAAGAACAAAGAAACTAAGTGAAGAAACACAAATCAGTATAGAAAGAAACATTACACACGTGTCGTTTTATCAACAAGGATAAAGAATAAGGGTGGGAGAACAATAGAAATTAGAGAGTGGACAGAGAGAAAAAGAAAGTGGAGGGGAAAAATAGTGAAAGAGAGCATGTGAAAAAGTGATAAAAGAATAAAAAAAGAGATAGGAGCGTGAGAATAAAGAAAAAAGGGAAACCAGAAGAATATAGCACAGAGAGGAAAAAAAAACAGAAAGAGTAAAGAATTTAGAGAAAGAAGAGAAAGAGTGAACAGAAAAGGGAATGAGCAGAGAAGAGAGGAGAAAGGGTGTGGAGATGGAGAGAAAGTACAGTAAGAGTATGGAGATAGAAAACAGAGGGAATGTAAAATAAACTGAAGAGAGAGGAAGAGAGAAACCTAGAAAGGGGAAAAAAAAATTGTGGAAAAGAGAAATATAAAAGAAGAAAAAAATACAAACAAAAAAAAAAAAAAAAAATTTTAACTGAAATAAAAAATGTAACGGGGAAAAGATACAAAAAAGAAAATGAGCTAGAGAGAGAATAGACGGAGCAGAGGCGGCTGGTTACAGGATAAGGACGCTGTGACGCAGGGTGGTCTTTCCAGCAATGTTGTAGTACAATAACTGCAGCAGAAGGAAGCAGGGAGAGAATACCTGTGTTCCATAAATATATTTATCCAGCATCTTGCCACCTATCGTTTGGCCTCCGATGTCCCACACTTGCAGCGTAACATTTAAATTTCCTAAAAGGAAAAAGAATATATATAAAAACAGTCACATAAGCAATTAGCCCCCCCTCCCCCCCACAGCTTCTCCTGTTGTTTCCCGTATTTTAATAAAAGGGGAAACTGGGACTCTTAATATGGGACGGAGTAAGTAATTGACAGACACAAAGTCCAAGCTTTTGTCTCTTACTAAGATCTAAGTACATGTGAACCGAGTAAGGGGCAGCTTTACACAAACAATTTTTCCCAGTTTCCAATAGCAATGAAAACATCGGTCCTTTTCCGATGACCCTAAGGCTATGTTCAAACGGCTGATTTCAGAACTGATTCATGTCGGATTTCTGATGTAAATACGTTCCGAAATCAGTTGCAAATAAGCTTCACTAAGTGTGACACGTATTTGGAACTGATTTCCCGACTGATTCACCATCCCCATTCATTATAGTTGGTGAATCCGTCCGGAAATAATTCACATGCACATTGTTATTGCGGCCGCAATCCGGAACGGAAATAAGTGTCGTCTGAACGGCGACACGTATTTCCCATTAAAATCAACGTAAAACGGCCAGTTACTTGTTTGTAATTGATTACGCAATGGATTTGCGGCCGTAAATACGGCTGCAAATCTGTTGCGAAATAAGCCGTGTGAACATGGCCTAAGGTTACATATATGCTACACTGAAGGGTCTTCCATCCTTAAAGAAAAAGATGAAGATAAGAGAGTAAATCATTAAAACCACATTAATTATTTTACAGTTATTTTATACTGGGTTTAAAGTCTGTGACTGAAGTATAAAGGCCAAAATAAAAATTTGCAAAAAAAATGACCGGTGATAGTCACATACCCCGTTTCCCTGAAAATAAGACCTAGTGCATCTTTTTAAGTAATTCAGGGTTTGGGCTGCTTATGCTGATGTTGTGTTTAAATCTCTACAGTATATTAATACAGGCTGCTTTTTTGTCAAACAATAATGTGAATTCTTGTTCATGGAAAAAAAAAAAACATCCCCTAAAAAGAAGTCTTAGCTCGTTTTTAGGAGCAAAAATTAATATAAGTCGCTGTCTTAGGCTATGTTCACACGGCTTAAATTGGGGCTCATTTTGCCATGTATTTCGCAGCCTACTGCGCTCTAATACAAGCGAAACCCGTCCCAGTCATTACGGTAATCCATAGCTCTCATAGAGAACGATGGATTACGCCTCCTCTCCCCGCTCGTACAATACGAGCATATTGTATGTGCGGGGAGATAAAGGACATGTCCATTATTCACGGCTCTTACGTGCCACGAGTAATGCAGGTCTATGGGGCCGGCGGGCTGTTGGCCCACCCGCCCAGCGCGAGCTCCCAAACACTGGTGTAGTTGCGGGGAGTACTGTACGCCTCGCAATTACTCCGTGTGAACACAGCCATATTTTGGGGGAAACCGGGTATAACATGGGCACAAAGGGGTTTGTCATGAAGGACATACCTTCTCTAAGCCAAAAGTGACTAGCCATTATTGCTGGCAACCATGTCTGGCCACAAACTTTCCATCGGCCTCTGGGGGGAAAGATGCATTACATGGGGGTCCTTGAAATAAATGGCAGCCCATGTAATGCACCAGAGCACGAGTGCTATTATACAGGGTCATGTTGGCTCTTACATTGGGGCCTCATCTATGATGTCCATAACAGAGCACATGTATGGAGGTTATTCAGGACACCTGTTATTAGTATCACTCTGAAAAAAGGTCCCACTCGCTGTATGAAGCGCCACCATCATAAGACTTCTGGAAGCAGTAGTACAGGACATGTAGTACCGCACTGTACTGTAGAGAGGTGGCTTACTAGACCACACCAATCATGCGTGCACCTAACATAATTACATGTAAGAGCAGTACAGGACATGTAGAACCAAACTGTACTGTAGAGCGGCACTATAGGACCGCCCTCAATCACTGCCTGCACTCACTTATACTTGTAAGAGCAGTACAGGATGTAGTACAGCACTTGTACTGTGGGTGAGGACATCCTACTAGGACCGGCCAATCACTGCATGCACCTCACTAATACATGTAAGAGGCAGTAAGGACATGTAGTACCGCACTGTACTGTAGAGGCACTACTAGGACCACCAATCACTGCATGTAGTCATAATACAGTTAGTGCAGTACAGGACATGTAGTACCACACTGTACTGTAGAAGATGGAGTACTAGACCACATATCACGCGCTATGCACCTTCCACTAATACATGTAAGAGCAGTACAGGACATGTAGTACTGCACTGTACTGTAGAGACGCTATAGATCACCAATCACTGAATGCACCTCACTAATACCTAGGTTGTACCAGTACTTGAAAAAAAGAGGAGGACCATCAATGGTTCCAATGACTTCAAAGATTTTTTCAGAAGACCAATTTTTTTTTAATCTATGCTCTGCCAAAATAACATTGCCCTACCTTAGCCTACCTGGTAAAACAGAGCAGTGTACAGGTTTCCAGTCTACATTCTCTGTGATCTAAAACATGGATCAAATCTAAACCGTGTGAACGAGGCCTATTGTCCCATTAACAATGTGTTTTGGCCCAACCGTTGGTTGGATATGTTAGACTACCATGAAGAAGGTATCCCGACGTGCACCATGGTAGACCCAAAGAATCCCACAGACCTAACGGGGCCTTTTTTGGACTACATTTGGTCTATTCTGCAGCAGTACACGCTTCTTGTACCCGACACAAGTGCAGGGTACCATGCTTTTTTGCCCGGCACATAAAGTTTATATTTCCGTGAAATAAACCTAACATAATCCAACAGTCTATTTCATATCCTGCTTACAAGGGGCCTCTCTCAGAGAGTAACCATTGTGCACAAACATGACTAACCCAGCTCTGCTACATCGGTGTACATGCCTGAATACAGAGGCCCCTCCACATACAAAATGAGGACAATTACTATAGGCTGAAGCCATAAAGCTATGCATGGTTCTGGGGCCCCAAAATGTTACCAATATAATGCAAAATGAGGATTAAAGAAAACAAAGCAGATCCCCAATTCAGATTAAGCAAATACTTCCATTTAACCTCAGAAAGATGAAAATGACTTTCTATGACCAAGACAGGAGCTTCTTGGTTCATGTACTTTATGCACAGTGTACCAGGAAAAAAAGAAAGCCGGGCACTTACCTGGTGCTCAAAAGAGTGGCTCATCCTGACACAAAGAGCAGTACAGGACATGTAGTACCGCACTGTACTGTAGAGAGAAGCTATAGACCGCCAATCACTGCATGCACCTCACTAATACATGTAAGAGCAGTACAGGACATGTAGTACCCACTGTACTGTAGAGAGGTGCTACTAGACCACCACTGTATGCACCTCACTAATCCATGTAAGAGCAGTACAAGACATGTGTTGAATTTTAAGTCTTTTTAAATACCCAATGTAATTGTAGAGAGGTGCTACTTGACCGCCATCACTGCTGCACCTCACTATTACATGTAAGAAATGTACAGGACACTATAGTACCGCACTGTACTGTAGAGAGGCTACTAGACCACCAGTCACTGCATGCACCTCCCAAATACATGTAAGAACAGTACAGGACATGTAGTACTGCCCTGTACTGTAGAGAGGTGCTAGAGACTGCCAGTCACTGCATGCACCGCACTAATAACATGTAAGAGAAGTCAGGACATGTAGCTACCGCACCTGTACTATGGAGAGGGCTCTACTAGTGCCAGTCACTGCATGCACCGCACTAAAACATGTAAAGCATACAGGAACATGTTAGTACCACACTGTAATGTAAAGAAGGCGCTACTAGGACCGCCAATCACTGCATGCACCTCACAAAAAATGAAAGGAGTACAGGACATGTAGTACCGCACTGTACGGTAGAGAGACGCTACTAGCCCGCCAATCACTGCATGCACCTCACTAATACATGTAAGAGCAGTAGAAGAGATTTAGTACCGCACTGTACGCTAGAGAGACGTTACTAGATCACTAGTACAGAGGTTGTAAAATGTTTAAATCAGTGTCTGGGACATTGTATCTTGAAATCACACTCAACATACAATATTTCAGGAATGACTACTGTATGTTGAAAATCTTCTATCCTGGGGTCCCTGTAACTTGGGGGATCTCCGTATGTATAATAAGCACATAACAAGCCTTTTATACAAGTTACAAATTTTGTGCTTTCATCTACTTGACATAAAAAGTGGAATTAGTCTGTTATAGTCAATCAAGCAACCTATTCCTCGCTACTCATCAAAAATAGGCAAGAGAAAATACACTGAGGCCGTGACTGGACAGGGTACATTTGATTATTTGTATAAAGCCACCCTGAAATTCAGTCAGTAAACTCGTAAAATTATGCGAGGGTCTTTGGTTAACCTAAAATTTAAGTGCTGCATGGCCAAAATGTAAGTGAAAACACGCGCCTGCCCACTTCTAGCACGAAGGGCTTAAAATATCTCCGGCACAGTGGAGACCTTTCTGCTGGCTTGTGCCCACAAGCTTCCTGGAGGTATTTTGTCTGTGAAGCTAACAAATCTCTTTCTGCAGCCCCTGACTCAGTGGTCCCCCGTATGAAGCTATAAAATGTGCACAGTGACTGCATCTAGACTACACAGTCCGGCGGGTTACAAGCATTCCAGAATAGGACGCTATTTGCACTGTAATGGTCTCCAAAAATATTTATGTGATTCAGGTTAAAACATTGCTGCACAATTAACGCCTTCAGCGTCTGCGACGCTTCTTCTGCAAAGCCTTCTAGGACCCTCCTGTGCTCCTGGTACACTGCGGTTATGAGGAAGGAAGGGGGCCGGGAAGGAGATTAGAAAGAGGGAGAAATTACAACCTGCAAAATACATAGAAAATGTCAATTGTATAGAAAAAGGAAAAAAAAAAAAAAAAGGATTAATAACTACTTGGGTGGCCCCGCTTACCTCAACGCTTCATCACAGCCCGGACCGGAGACAGAGGTGACGACAGAAAATGCAGAACAACAACAGGAATAATAATAATTAAATAGTAATTGACGGGCTGCCTTTTTCGTGGGGGGGCCCATCTCAAGAAAAAAGTCTTGAGAAAAGACGGGTTTTTTGGGGGGGCACCCGATTTATATAAAGGGGCCCTACAAAAATAGGGGGAAAAAATTAAATTTTATGGAAGCCCCCCAAAAGACAAACCCTTTAGCTAGAGAAAAAAAAAAAAAAAAGGATTCAAATCCCAAGGGGTAAGGGCTTTTTTCACTGTAAGAAAATGTTAATCTGTGGGAATGGCCTGCCCCGAGGGGCTGGTCACAGCAGGAAAAGGGTTTAGGGTTTTTTTAAGAAAGGCTTAGATAACCCAACTGGGGAAAAAAGAAAAATTATGCATATGTACCACTTTAAAAATTTGATCCTGGGGGTGGGGCTTTTGGGGGCAAGATGGGTCCCCCCCTGGGGCAGTTTTTGGGTTTTTGCCTTGGGGGTTTCAGGCTTTTTCCCGTGGGGAGGCTGGGGTTAAAGGGCCTCACTCCCCTCCCCTTTAACCACAATTTTTCCCCCCCCTTTGGGTTTAACTTGATGGACACATGTCTTTTTTTTAACTGTAACTAACCCATGTAAGGCCCCAAAGTTTACAAAGGCTTTTTTTGCGGGGGGTAGTTACGCCCCCCCAATTACGCCGTTGGGGCCGGGGGGGGGGCGGGGGGCCGGCAAAACCTCGCCGGGGCCCCTAGACTATCATTTTAAAAGGGCCCCCCCCGTAAACCCGCTGTAACTTTTCCCTGTCCTAAACTCCCCCCCGGGTTCCCCCGAGCGGGGGGAGGAACGTAATTTCCCTAGTTCTCTTTTGAAACTGGGATTACCGTATTTAAATGGGGCGTACCCACCGTAAATTTCGCGCACTCCAGACTGAATTACGGACTGAAATACGTCCCATTTTAAGCCGTATGAACATAGCCCAACAATGCCTCAGAATCTGCAGAAGAGCACAAGGAGACCAACAACAACCAATTGGTAAGAGTCCAAATAAAAATTAAGGATTATCTGCAATCACTACACAGGACAGTTTGTAGCCAGAAAGGATTCGTTTCCAGACTGGATTTATTTTACATTTTTTTTCCCCTCAAGAACAGGAACCCAAAGCTTTTGATTCATTTAAAACAATAGATTAAAGAGACCCAGCCAGCTACTTTATGCTGCCCTAACGACGGGCAGTGCGATATAGCTGCAGATTACCCGATCCGAACCCTGTGTGTTGTACCCCAAAACACGGTGACATTCCCAGGTAAATTGCCATAGGCAAACTTGAACGCCAACAGTTCTCAATCTATAAAGCACTAACTCGTAACTTTGATGGTGTCTAACACTAAACGTCTATACACACTATTAAAAACCTGATTTCTAACCTCTCAAGCTATCCATTTCTAGTTGTGAAGGAATAACTCCTTTTCTATTATCAAATCTGGTGGAACCCCACCTATCAACAGGGGAGCCCAGTGATTCCCAGGTAAAAACGCCCAGCGAAGAATAGTCTGATGGGAGGCTTCTCCCCGCCCCTCAGCGTAACGGACAGCTCTCTCACTATAGACAAGCAGGACCGTTCAATACAGAACAGAAGTTCAATATTTTGGGCATCTCCCTTGTGGTGAGTTAATTTAAACCTTAAAGGGAACCTGTCACATAGATTATGCCCCCCTTGCTGAGGACAGTACCAGCCAGTGACAGACCTGCTGTTCCCAGCCCTGTGCCCCTTATTCTGTAAGATGCAGGAGTTTTAGAGTATTTACCCCTCAAATCTTATTCATGAGCTGGGGCTAGCCCCGCCCACCATAGGCTAGTCCCAACCATCATAGGCTAGCCCCGCCCACGACAGTTAATCACATTTCTACCTATTCAAAGTAAGGCTATGTTCACACGAGTGAAATTGGGACGTATTTCGCGCCGTAACGCACTCAATATGGGCCGAGATACGTCCCAGTCATTACAGTAATCCACAGTTCTCATAGAGAAATATGGATTACACCTCCTCTTCCCACTCGGATAATACGCCGCGCGGGGAGATAATTGACATGTCAATCACTAGTGGCGAACACGTACCGCTAGTAATGAATGTCTATGGGGCCGGCGGGCTGCCGGACCCCCTGCCCCGTGGGAGCTCGCAAACACACGGCATAATTGTGGGACGTAATTACGCTCCGCAATTATACTGTGTGAACATAGCCTAATAGGTTTAACAGTTAAGGTGGGTGGGGCTAGCCTCAGGCGGGCGGGGTTTGAAAAACTGACACTTTTCTGGCTGAGAACTGCAGATTTGAGCATTAAATACTCAAAAACTGCAGCATCTTACAGAATAAGGGACACAGCGCTGGGAACAGCAGGTCTGACACTGGCTTGTGCTGTCCTCAGCAAGGGGGCATAATCTATGTGACGGGTTCTCTTAAAGTATTATTTAAAAAGTATCAATAGTTCCTTTTTTTATATCAATGTATGTACTAAACGAACGCCATCTGTTATTTTGGGTGTGGGAGGAGTGTGATCATTTTCAAAGAGGCTAAGGTTTGGACGGACATCCCTGATGAAAATTACCCGCACGAAACGCGTTGGATTTTAGCAATTTTTATGGTTTTTTAGTTATAGATTTTATAACTGTTTGTACATGAATAAGCCGTCACTAAATTTATTGCAAGTGTGTCAAAATATTTTTAAACGGAGAACATCTATCAGCGCCAGTACCCTCTTTGTACGTTGGGATCTATCCCATCTCAAACTTGGGAGAGAGCTGTCAGTCAAGCTGAGGAGAAGCCTCACATCGGACCGGGCACAGCAGCTTCTCCCTGCACCCGGGACAACTTCACTGGGCCTTTTACCTGAGAGTGCAGCAGCGGGTGAGCTGTAGCTAGTTCATGCTGCCCGTCGTTCGGGCAGCGTAAAGTAGCTGACGGGTTCCCTTTAAGATTCATTAAATTAGCTCCAGACTATATTGTATTACATTAGTGTTAAAACTGAAAACTGTGTTGTATACAGGCAGCCCCTGACTTATGTCTGAGTCATGCCCTATAATAACACCGCTATCCTCCCTCAGCCCCCCGTGTCTTCTGGCACAGCACCTCTTTTTTTTACCTTTCTCCCTCCCACCCACTTTGCGCTGGGAACCTGTCTTCAGGCCGCACAGCAGCTCTCATTTATGCCACTTAAGTCCTGCGCCGTCAGCCCTGGTACTGCAGCTCTATTCTTACAGCTCTCGCCTCTCCCAACCGTCCTAAGCCATCTTCAATGTAAAATGCAGTGCTGGATCAGCAGCCATACAATTAAGGCATATACGATATGCTGGCATTTGTTTGGGTGCCGATTAGAAAATGTGCTGCTATGGCATGCTGGCACTTGTAGTTCAAATTCCCACAGCAGCTAGTAGCTGAAGAACTCCAAGTGTCAGCATGCCAGAGCAGCACATGAGACAGAAAGTGAGCTGAAGTCTCCTAAACAGGGGCACAGTCAGCAAAACAAATGTAAAAACCCTTTCCTGCACTATCCAAAACTGAAAAGGTTCACATCAATTCAGAGACTCTGTTGCAGATCGTATCAAAAAAGGACAGAAAAAAATTGGGCAGCATGCTACTCCAATGGGGTCTGTCGGGCGCTGTTGGTGTCTCTCAGGGTGCGAATCTGGTGCAACCAGACCTTGAATTTTTTTTCTAATCTGGATTAGTGGAAATCTCATACAATTCATGTATAATGAAAAACTCAGAGTAAAATGTCCTTAATACAGAAGATAGATAATATCTAATTGAAGGAAGAGAACCAACACAAAGAAAGTCCTAAATAAACCGAGAACACAAAATTTACTAGTGGACTTTCACAGAAAGAACCAGTCAGGAAATTTCTCTGTCTTAAATTTTCTAGATTATACTGCAGATTTGTACTAAGAGAAAGTCAGATTATTAGATTTAAAGGGGTTGTCTCACTACAAGGATTGCTTTTTATGTTTAAAGAGAACCTGTCACCTAGGTTATACCCCCCTGGCTGAGGACAGAACAAGCTAGTGACAGACCTGCTGTTTCCAGCGCTGTGTCCCTTATTCTGTAAGATGCCGGAGTTTTCGTGTATTTAATGCTCAAATCGCGTTTTCAGCCAGAAGAGTAAATTCGAAAGAGTCCTTCAAGTGTCAGTTTTTTCAAACCCCGTCCACTGAGGCTACCCCCCGCCCACCTCAACTGACAAACCTATTACTTTGTAATAGGTAGAAACATGTGAATAACTGTCAGTGGGCGGTACTAGCCTTTGGTGGGCGGAGCTAACACCTGCTCATGAATAAGATTTAAGGGTTAAATGCTCTTGAAACAGCGCATCTTACAGAATAAGGGACACAGTGCGGGGAAACAGCAGGTCTGACACTAGCTTGTTCTGTCCTCAGCCAGGGGGGCATAATCTATGTGACAGGTTCCCTTTAAGATCTTGCAAAAACAAGTCACTTTGCAATATATGTCCATTAACATGTCCTCCCTTTATTCCAAATATCCCCTCTTGTATGGGCTGCATCAGCTCCTCAGGTCGCTATATCTACAGACATGTTCGATCTGATAGGCTGCCAGTGCTGGTCGCTATAGCTACAGACCTGGGGCCACATGTACGATAGCTGTCTAGGTCTAAAATTCACTTTGTTGCCCACAGCAACCAATCAGAGCGTTCTGATTGGTTGCTATGGGCAACAAAGTGAGTTTTAGAACTTGACCGCTCTCATACATGTAGCCCCTGGTGTCCTCAGCAGCTCGTCACTGCAGGCCAGTAAACACTGAATTCAAAAATGAAACTGAGAAAACGGTTGAAAATAGATGTAGTTAGACAACCCCTTTAAAGAGGTATTCTCGTTTCATTTGGCAGCCTTTTATACTGGTTGCTAAGCAGAGCTTGTGAAATGGAGGGGCGTGTTTCTCCTGCCAGCAGCAGAAATCTCCTCTCCTGCAAGATATGCCCCATACTGTGCACATAAATTCTTCTGTGTGAGCCGGGGGAAGGGAAGTTTCTCAGCTGTCGGTGGGAAGTGAAAGCTAAGTGTAACTCCATAGTGTATATCTACATTTCTCACACCGTCTACTTACTTTATAATTAGAATGGGCATTTGACGTTCAGGACTCAGAGGGAAGAAAAACCACCCATCTTTCCCAGTCTCTCACACACAGTGATACATCCTGCAGATTATTACACCTCTGATTTGCGAAAAAACATAAAGCTTTGTTTGTTTTTTTCTTGGGGCTGGGCATGATCTCTCTCTCGCTGCAGGACTTCTGATTTCGTATGACAAACCCCCCACCCCCACACACACCCCCCTCTGATGCGCAGTGACAAACCCCGCACGCCCCACGACACAAACCCCCACCACTGATGCTGTCAGTGACAAACCCCGCACGCATGACACACACCACCACTGATTGCTGTCAGTGACAAACCCCGCTCGCATACGACACACCTACCACTGATTGCTGTCAGTGATAAACCCCGCTCGCATACGACACACCTACCACTGATTGCTGTCAGTGACAAACCCCGCTCGCACACGACACACCTACCACTGATTGCTGTCAGTGACAAACCCCGCACGCATACGACACACCTACCACCGATTGCTGTCAGTGATAAACCCCGCTCGCATACGACACACCTACCACTGATTGCTGTCAGTGATAAACCCCGCTCGCACACGACACACCTACCACTGATTGCTGTCCATGACAAACCCCGCACGCACACGACACACCTACCACTGATTGCTGTCAGTGACAAACCCCGCTCGCACACGACACACCTACCACTGATTGCTGTCCATGACAAACCCCGCACGCACACGACACACCTACCACTGATTGCTGTCCATGACAAACCCCGCACGCATACGACACACCTACCACTGATTGCTGTCAGTGACAAACCCCGCACGCATACGACACACCTACCACTGATTGCTGTCCATGACAAACCCCGCTCGCATACGACACACCTACCACTGATTGCTGTCAGTGACAAACCCCGCTCGCATACGACACACCTACCACTGATTGCTGTCAGTGACAAACCCCGCAGGCATGCAGATCTCTCTCGTCCTTGCACACTTCCCCCTGGGCGCTCCCGTCCGCGACCTGTTCCCTCCATCTCCCTCAGATGCGCGTTCCCGATTACGACCAGGAGTGGGACCTGGCCGTAACCTGACCGGAGCTCTCACTTCATTCCCAAGCACTAAACAAACGGCCCATTCTCCTAAACCATAGCACTTTGCTTATGGTAACCAAGGACGGACATGCTTAGATTTTTGGTCCCCTCCTTTTGAACTATGATCTTCGTAGCGAGAAAACCCTTTTAAGGCCGCACCGCCACAGCACAGGACAAATGGCGGTCGGTTTATCCAACCGGTATTTGAACCGTTTTCGCGCCGTGCACACGGCCGCAAGGGGATGGCTTTTCTCCGTGATTAGCGGAAAAAAAGCCCTCCCTCTTCGCATAGATATGTTCATATTCCGTCCGAAAACTGGACGGAAGAATAAACATGTTCTATATTTTTTGGACCATCAGCGGTCTGAAAAACCGCCGTGCGTAAAACCCGTGCAGTGGGGACTACTGCGGGGGTTTTCCGTAGAGGTCCATTTTAAAGTTTGTCAGCCGGTTTACAGACTGTTTTCAAAACCGAAAAGAGTCTGAAAAACCAGCTGCAAACCCGTGCCCTGACGACAAGCCATAAGGGTGCTTTCACACAGTGCATTTATTTGGATGCTTTTTTTTGTGCAAAAATGTACAGCATTAATTGCTGTGCCTTTCTGCACAAAATATGCATCAAAAATGTATCCGCATGTGAAAGCACTTACGAATTACTTAAAGGGGTTGTCTCACTACATTAATTCATCTTACCTCAGTCCTGTTTTCTTGATTTCACTTTGAATTCAGGGGTGTGTTTACTGGCTTCCACCAGGCTGCAGTAGAAGCCAGATCTGTAGCTATAGCAACCAGTGCTGACAGCCTATCAGGAGAGATCACACAGGTCTGTAGCTATAGCGACCTGAGGAGCTGATGCAGTCCATACAAGAGTGGATATCTAGGAATATGTAGGACACGGTTAATGGACATAAATTGCAAAGTGACTTGATTTTGCAAGATCTTTAACATAAAAAGCAATCCTTGTAGTGAGACAACCCCTTTAATGTCGATTTGAAAGTATTTTACCATTGAACCTAATGCTAGCAAACCGATGGGCTGATCACTGGTCACTAGGGTTACAACAGTTACAGGTCAGGACCATGAGGAAAAAACAAAAAACAAAAAACTATTGTACAAACCCAAAAGGCATTCAAAGGCTGCAGAGATACAAAATGCCCTTTGATAGGGTTCTTACACTACACAGCTGTTTTATTTGGCTACAACAATAGTTAAGTTGGAATTAAAACTTGAGTTTCTGTAACCCTAAATAGCAGATAAAAAAAAACTAAATTTAGACTATATCCCTTATAGTTAACCCTTCGCCAGAGAACCATGCAAGTCACATACACTTACCATCTGGAACTTGCTCCAGACATCTTTGAATATGGGACATCGGATCTGTGTCTCACCATGTTTCACAGAGCCAAAAGCAGCTTCAGATTCATGTTTCCTGTCTCCTCCTGATCATGCTGCGGGTGATTCTACAGCAGTTAGTAGCAAGATATCTCATCTAACCTATAAAGCAGAACGCTTCAGAGCTCAAAGTAAACAAAAGTAATTAGGGGTTGTTCACACTGTTTTTGGATCCGATTTTGGATCAGTGTTGGATCCGAAAATCGCATCCAAAAATGCAGCGTCAATCAGATCCAACACACAGGTGTGTGTTTGGATGCAGCAGGATCGCACCCTATAGAGCTCCTGCTTGCGTCTATCGGACCAAGAATTGACATGACAATTCTTGGAACGGATCTGAAAGATGGATCTGAAAAACACATTGAGACACGTATCGTATATTACTCGTGTGAACGTCGGTGCATGTTTTACACTGCAAACAATGTAAAATCACACCGCTCATTGTTAGATGCGTCTTTACTTGCGTCTTTTCGAAGAGCTTTTCGGATCCGTTTTAAGCATTGACATATCAATCCCAAATCCCAAAAAACGGATCCAAAAGCGCAACATACTTTTGGGTACGATTTGGATGCGCTTTTCGTACGAAAAGCGCTTCCGAAAAAACACATTGGTTTAAAATTTGAAGTGTTCTAAACTAAAACGGCCCCTAGAGGTCTCATTTGATCTAGGAGAACTGTTTGAAGTTTAGTAACCTGATGATCTACATTTTTCCCAATAGGGGGAGCGAACAGCATTTTACATGTGTTTAATCTTATAAACCACTTTTTATATATATTGAATGATATAAAAGCAGTCTTTTAGTATAGGAATGAGTGTTTATAGAAGTTTTTAATAATAAATTTATAAAGGTTTTAGATAAATAGTTTATTATAGAATGTTGAGTGGTTTTAGTACAAAACATTATATAAAACTATTTATCTAGAACCTTTATAAATTTATTATTAAAAACTTCTATAAACACTCATTCTATACTAAAAGACTGCGTTTATATCATTCAATATATATAAAAAGTGACTAGATTAAATACATGTAAAACGCTGTTAGCTCCCTCTATTGGGCTTCCTCTGAAACCCATGTAAAATACTGCTGGCTCCCTCTATTGGGCTTCCTCTGAAACCCATGTAAAATGCTGTTGGCTCCCTCTATTAGGCTTCCTCTGAAACACCTGTAAAATGCTGTTGGCTCCCTCTATTGGGCTTCCTCTGAAAGACATGTAAAATACTGTTAGCGCCATCTATTGGGCTTTCTCTGAAACACATGTAAAATGATGTTGGCTCCCTCTATTGGGCTTCCTCTGAAAGACATGTAAAATACTGTTAGCGCCATCTATTGGGCTCTCTCTGAAATACTTGTAAAATGATGTTAGCTCCCCCTATTGGGCTTCCTCTTACAATACTACCTCACCACTTTCCACTCAAAGTACAAATGTAGGTCATTAGGTTACTAAAGTTTAAACAGTACTTCTAGATCAAATGAGACCTTTAGGGGCCGATTTAGTATATTACATTAAAGATTCTACCTTTTCATACTACAACCTCTGTGGATGGTATCATTTGTGAATAGTCTCAAGTTCTTTGCCTGTATTTTATCTAGTGTATGCTGTGTATATATATTGAAAAACGGATCAGAAAAAAAAACAATCGCAAAAACGCATGCAAAATACATCCAAAAATCTGCGTTTTTGGATGCAGTTTCTCTTCTGGTAAAAAAACGGATCAAAAAACGTCGTGTGAACATACCCTTATGCGTCATTCATCTGCCTTACACAGGGCGATATGCTTGTGGCTGCCCTCAGCGCCAGTTCCCCTTGTATGAGGAGTTACTGTGCGTCTACAGACAACCAGCGGTGGGCAGATGATTAAGAGCTGCATTAACCTAAAGTTTATGAAGCCTCCTCTAAAAATAAAGGATTCTCTAACCTTCAAAGAGGCTGTTTTCCACTTTCTTCCACTCGCAGCCGGAGCTTTGCAGATGTCACTGATGTCAAACCGATTCCATCTGAGGCACGCTGCCCACTCTCTGCCACGTGTTTATCTTGTACACTTTGATCAATCTTGGTTTTCAGGAAATGTAGAGTATAATCGCTATATGCTTATATCCACTAGACCTATATACAACACGTGGTGACCGAGTCACTTATTATCAGAAATATAGGGATTAATAGTTTGTTATCCCATTCCAGGAGGACATACAGAGCTCAGGCCGATGTTACGTGTTAAAGTTCCTAGAGGTTAGTGTGTCCAAGTCTAAGGGTGAATGTACATTGGACAGATCCTATGCAAATGGGATTCCAGAAATCCCAAGCCCGCATTGCAAAACCATATAGCACGAACATTAACCTGCAGTACAGGTTTTAAACTCCACAGCAAGTTCATTTCTATTACAGACTTAAGACGGAAGATTCCCCTTTAAACTGAATGATTCCGAAACAAAAACCCTAGAATCTGTTGAAGGTAATTAAAAAAATTTTTTTTAAATGCACAAAACCCCACAGAAAAATCCTTCAGGTATGTTCACATTGAGAATTTTTTCCCTAGAAAAATTGATAAACCCAACCTATTGATCTTAGTTGGAATATGCATTGTTCTCTATGCATATTTTTTTTTTTTTTAAGTGCGATATTGGGCATGTCACTTCATAAATTTCTACTCCAAGCCCACGTGTATTTTTGCCATTCAAATCAATAGGGCAGTAAATATCTGTATGCGATAACTTAATTATTTTGACAAGGACAATATGTAGATATTTCTGTGCAAAAAAAAACACATTCCCTATGAACACAGACAAATGCCTCTGTCTTGAGGATTCAAATGCACTGAACTGTAATGTCAGAAATTTTGTGCTACGCTATGTGATGTGAAGAGAGGAGTGGCTCTGTGTTTATAGGGTTATTATAGGGGAGAAGTGAGCTCTGTGTATATGGGTTATATGATAGAGGAGAAAGTGGCTCTGTGTTTGGGGTTTAGATGATAGGGGGAGAGAAGCTGGGGGCTCGTATATATGGGGTTGTGTAGGGGAGAAAAGCTGGCTCTGTGATAATGGGGTTAATGATAGAGGAGAGAGTGAGCTTGTGGTATTAGGGTTATATGTGAGGAGAGAAGCTGGGCTCTGTGTATATGGGGTTTATATGTAGAAGAGAGAAGTGGCTCTGATATATAGGGTTATATGAAGAGGAGAGAAGCTGAGCTCTGTGGTTATGGGTTATTGATGGGAGAAAGCTGAGCTCTGGATATATAGGGTTATTGATAAAAGAGGAAGTGAGCTTGATATATAGGGTTATTGATGAGGGAGAGAAGCTGAGCTTGTGATATAGGGTTATATGTAGAAAAGAAAGCTGACCTGTGATATATAGAGTTATTGATAGAAAAGCTGCCCCGTGATTATAGGGTTATATGATAGGGGAGGGGAGTGAGCTCGTGATATATAGGATTTTGAAGAGAAGTGAGCTTTGTATATAGGGTTATATGATGAGGGGAGGAGTGAGCTCTGGATATTGGGTTATATGATAGAGGAGAAAAAGGGCTCTGATTTATGTGAACAGGGGAAAAAAAATTTTTTCTCAGCCACCAATTGTGCAAGTTTTCGTATTTAAAAAAGATGGAGGCCCTGTAATTGACATCTAGGTCGCCCCTCAACTAGAGAGACAAAATGAGAAAACAAATCAGAAATCAATTGTCTGTTTTGGAAATAATTTATTGCAAATTATGGTGGAAAATAAAATATTTGATAAAAACAAAAAATTAATTAAATACTTTGTTATATAAACCCTTTTTTGGGAATACGAGGTCAAGTTTTTGTAAAATCTTACAAGGGGTTTGGCACCATGTTGCTGGTATGTTGGCCCCTTCCTCAATGCAGACTTCCTTAGGCGTGATGTTTTGGGGTGTCGTGGGGAAAAGATTTGATCCCCCCAAAAGGGTTTTTATGGGGGGTTGGATTAGAGAGGTAGGCCATCCGGACCTTTAAATGTTTTCGAAGCCATCCCTTGCCCTGGTGGGGTGTGGGATATTGTCTGCTGAAAGACCCGCCCGTTTATCTCAATGTCTTGTGATGGAAAGGAGGTTTGCACTCAAAAACTCCCCATACATGGCCCATTCATTCTTTCTGTACATGGGTCAGTGTCCTGGTCCCCTTTTCAGAGAAACAGCCTAAAAGGGTGATCTTGCCCCCCATGCTTCACAGTAGGTATTTATGCTTTTGGGTTTAATTTAGCATTCTCTCTCCCAAAAATGAGAGTTGGTTTTTACCAAAAAAAGTTTACTTTGGTTTTATTGACCCAAAGAATTCTCTCTGTATGGCTTAAGCGGGGGAACGTTTTGGCATGCGGTTGGTCCCCGGGGGGTAGTGTGTTTGATGTTACTGCATGGGCCCCAGTGGAGAGAGATTATCAGGGTCTTGTAGTCTTTCCCTTTTCTTAAATTAATGCTCCCAGTTGACTTCTTCACCAAGTGCTTGCCCATTGAAAATTCGTTTCCCCAGCCCGGTGCAGGGTACAATTTTGTTTCTGGTGTCCTTAGAGAGCTCTTTGGTCTTCACCATAGTAGAGTTTGGAGTGTGACTGTTTGAGGTTGGGGAACTTGCACAATTGTTGGGTGACTAAATACCTTCCCCCCCCCCAGTTTAAAGATAGGAAGTGAGCTCTGTGTATATAGGGGTTTTATGATAGGAGAGAGTGATTCTGTGATATATAGGGTTAATGATGAGGAGAGAAGCTGACTCTGTGATATAGGGTTGTATGATAGAGGAGAGAAACTGGTTGCAAGCACTTTTTAGTTGGTCTCCGCCATGTAGCCCAATTGGGAATTTAAAATTTGCCCACTTAATTCAGTTGTCAGCAAAGTGTAGAGAGCATCTCTGACCACTGTACCCTTTGTATTGGGGAAGTAGTTGTCCAAAGTCTCGCTTTTCTGACTGATTGTTACAATACAGTATGAGCTAAAAGTTCATAATTTATGAGTGGATATATTTTGCATATGATGTCAAGGCTAAGTCTCTAACAAAATAAAAACACACTCCACAAGCACAAAAACCCAGCTAAACATTGAATTTGTAACATTTTTAAGCTGCAATACTGCCATCATTTCCATATTTCCAACTATGATCAAATTGTGTCCACCTACAATGTCAAGGTAACCTCCATCAGGTAGCACCCGGTCACCAGATTTTTTTCTCCGGGGCCAAAGCCTTATATAAAAAGCGACACTAGGATCAAGAATAAAAAATTATGCAAACTCCCCTCCCTCTCCCTCAGGAAACAAAGAATATTCCCTCGGCCTCCATAGGGTCAACAGTGTCCTTTGGCTACATTCACCTAAAAGTGGTATGTGCACAGTGTTTGCCACTAAATGCTTTTACCACAGTGGGAAACTGGAGTTGTGAAACAGTCAGATGGGAAAACCCCTTTAAAAGGGGTATTGCAACCTAAGACAATGATGGCATATCGCTAGGATACGCCATCACTGTCTGATAGGTGCGGGGTCCACCTCTGTGAGCCGGTCCTATATCGAGAGCCTCAGAACTTCTCCGCTCTGAATGAATTGGTGGTCGGGAGCCTCCCATAGACATTAATGGGAGGTCTGAGTAAAGCTGAGCAATGCCACTCAGCTATTTTCAGTACTCCCATGCATGTCCATGAGAGACTCCTGACCACCTCTACATTCAGAACAGAGAGGTTTCGGCTCATAGAGGAGAAGGGTGCAAGGTTGGCATATTCTAGCAATATGTCAACATTAAAGAACAGTATTGAAGCATCTACCAAAAATGAGAATAAAATTTAACTTTTATTAGGTCATTTAACTATTAAAGCAAAATAGGTAATAACAAAAAAAAGACACTACAAGTGACCTCCTATAACTTATCCCTAAACTCAAAGGGGCATAGAAGGGGGAAAGAATATAAATATGCCCCTACCTAACAAGAAGCGGAGTAACCGCCCCTATAAGGACGACTCCAACCCAGAACCTGTCCCTACTGGAGAGACCCTATCCTTAGTTTGGGAATAAGTTATAGGGGGTCACTTGTGGCGTCTTTTTTCTTATTACCAATTTTGCTTTAATTATTAATGGACCTATTAAAAGTTAAAGTTTATCATCATTTTTGGTAGATGCTCCAATACTGTTCTTTAGTGTATGGTCTGGAGATCTTTTGTACTGCTTTATTGGAAGGGTTGGTTTCCCTTTTTGATAACTTACCCAAGTTGTTTGTCATTGACATGCCAACATTGTATAAAATGGGAATACCTCTGTAAGGAGTTGACTGGCTTAGGAAACTCCACAACCAGTCTCCAGATAACATTTTGAAGAAATCTACACATAATTTCCATATTCAGATGTAAAAACAGCATTCTTTATTCATCTTGTGCCCTGAGTGCAGTGCATGGTTAAAGGAGTTTTGCTACGATGTAATGTTGACGCGGGATCCTCCAAAATGGGTATTTAATCACTTTTCTAAATAGATGTGATTACAAAAAGTGAAGCCTCTGAGAACTATAGCCTTAATCAGATGCCCTTAGTTTCCTGAAAGTTTACATTAGACACGACCAAGAGCGGATATGGCCGCGCTTGCATGTTTGCACTTCTTATCTGATGACAGGGAAAATGAACGAGCTTGCAAGGGGCTGGGGAGAAAAGTGCAGTGTATGAGGCTGTCTGCTGTATAGAGAATCCACTGGTTGTAATGTTACTATTTGAGTAAACATTAGAGATGCTCCTTGCTTCTTGGCTCTGCTCAACCCCCTCCCTCTCACCCCTGCAGCCATTCATGCTTTATCTTCTCTCCTGCGCAGATAAGAGGTAAGGAACGTCACTTCTTGGCAAAACCCCTTTAAGGCTGGGGAGGAGGGAGAAGTTAGAGTTAGGTTCAATGTTAGAAGGTTTGGTTTAGATCTCAATAATGCTATGAGGGTATGTTCACACAGCGTTTTTGGATCTGAAAATCGCATCCGAAAATGCAGCACCGATCGGATCCAAAACGTATCCAGCACGTAGCTGCGTTTTTGGATGTGTGTTGGCTGCAGCAGCATCGCACCCTATAGTTTATAATAGGGCTCCTGCTGCGTCTTTTGGAACAAGAATTGACATGACAATTCTTAGAACGGATCTGAAAGACGCAATGTAACTCACATTGGCGATCACTCGTCTGAACACCGATGCGTGTTTTACATTGAGAGCAGCTTCTTGTTAGATGCGCGTTTGGGTCCGTCTAGACCAGACCTGGGCATTGTATGGCCCGTGGGCTGCATACGGCCCGCTAGCTAGCTGGATGCAGCCTACGGCGTACGATGCTCAGGTCTACTAACAACAGCACTGAAGGCGCGCCGCGACCAGGTAGCGCTGAGAGGCCGCGTCGTCAGCACTACTATTAATATGCCCGGTATTTGTGAATTGGGCAGCAGTGCGATGAAGTGAGCTCATGGCGCTGCTGCCCCTCCTCGGTCACACACAGTAATTACTCTGTGCGGCTGAGGAGCTGCTGGTAGAGAGTCTCGGCGCTGGCCGTGTATTGACGTCACGCAGCCAGTGTCGGGCTGAAGAGGAACGTGCACGGCCGGGAAGCAGCTAAGGTATTAGTATTAGTTTTAATTTCAGTTACCTGCCTGAGGGGAGCTATATCTATTTACCTGTCTGCCTGAGGGGAACATATATCTATACATCAGTCTGCCTGAGGGGACATATATCTATTTACCTGCCTGACTGAGGGGACATATATCTATTTACCTGCCTGACTGAGGGGACATATATCTATTTACCTGCCTGACTGAGGGTACATATATCTAAATACCTGCCTGACTGAGGGGAGTTGTATATACCTGCCTGACTGAGGGGAGCTTTATATACCTGCCTTACTGAGGGAGCTTTATATACCTGCCTTACTGAGGGGAGCTTTATATACCTGCCTTACTGAGGTGCGCTTTATATACCTGCCTTACTGATGGGTTCTGTATATACCTGCCTTACTGAGGGGAGCTTTATATACCTGCCTTACTGAGGGGAGCTTTATATACCTGCCTTACTGAGGGGAGCTGTATATACCTGCCTTACTGAGGGGAGCTGTATATACCTGCCTTACTGAGGGGAGCTGTATATACCTGCCTTACTGAGGGGAGCTGTATATACCTGCCTTACTGAGGGGAGCTGTATATACCTGCCTTACTGAGGGGAGCTATATATACCTGCCTTACTGGGGGACGTAGCTATATACCTGCCTTACTGAGGGGAGCTGTATATACCTGCCTTACTGAGGGGAGCTGTATATACCTGCCTTACTGAAGGGTACTGAAATTATAAAATAACCCTTTTACTAGTTTTGGGGTTATATACCTCTTAATTGAGTGGCCCTTAAAACCTGCCCTTTCTGAGCGGCGCACTGGATAATACCTGCCTTATGAAAGCTGTTAAAGACCCCACTGACATGGGAGCTGTATATACCTGCCTTACTGAGGGGAGTGTATATACCTGCCTTACTGAGGGGAGCTGTATATCCCGCCTTACTGAGGGGAGCTGTATTACCTGCCTTACTGAGGGGAGCTGTATATACCTGCCTTACTGAGGGGAGCTGATCTATTTTACCTGCCTTACTGAGGGGAGCTGTATATACCTGCCTTACCGGGAGATGTATCTATATACCTGCGTTACTGAGGGGAGCTATATATACCTGCCTTACTGGGGGACGTAGCTATATACCTGCCTTACTGAAGGTACTGAAGTTTCCATAAAAATAAACCCCAAAAACATATTTTCCCCATTCACCCTATGTTTTTTTGGGGTTTTTTTTTTTAAATTAGTCCGGCCCTCTAAAACCATCCCACTTTCTCATGCGGCCCCATGGGAAAATTGCCCGCCCCTGGTCTAGACAAACGTATGTTCACACAGACCCAACACGCCATGTGAACATACCCTAAGGCCATGTTCACACGGCTTAAAATGGGACGTATTTCAGTACGTAATTATGCGCCGTAGTGGGCGAATTACGGCTGGAATATGTCCCAGTCATTACGGTAATCCACAGTTCTCAGAGAACTATGGATAACGTCTCCTCTCCCTGCTCGGCGAATATGCCGAGGGGGGGGGAGATAATTGACATGTGAATTACCAGCGCCGTATACGCGCTGCTGGTAATGAATGTCTATGGGCCAGCGAGGTGCCGGCACCCCGCTCCCGCCACCGTCCACACAGCGTAATTGCGGGGCGTAATTATGTCCCGCAAATAAGCAGTGTGAACATAGCCTAAGGCTTCATGCACACAAAGCAAGGAGGTGTATGGTGATCAATAGACTGCTATGTAGTCGTCACTATGTGCCATCATGTTTCTTTGCACCTGTCGGATCCACTAGCAGAAGTGCGACTAAACCTGTTACCTCGGGCAACCAAGAAAAATGCTTTTTATGCACATTAAATCCAAGATCTATTAATGCACCAGTCTGATACTGTAGCAATGAGATATCCACTGAGACCATATACCACATCTATCCTGTCCACTGGTCGTCCCGAGCAAGGTGCTGACGCTGAACTGTGTGCGGTCCTAAATATCCTGCAAAGCCTCTAAGCAATTCTGGCAATAAAACGGTTAACCAGCGTCAGCCATCCCCCTTTTTTCCATGCAATGTGCTGCAACTAGCATCTAAATGGTTCCTTTGCATCATGAACTGAAACATCTTGAATGCTCAAACTGTATTTTTATGAGCGTCATGGGACACTAAATTTTAGTGGTCTATTAAATGCCAGCAATTTCATGCTGCCTTGCATAAAACAGCATTCACATATTAGGGCTCCGTGGTTACATAGCTAGATTATACTTTTTTTTAACACGTAGAAGATTAGTCGTTTCCATTAATAACATTAGGCTTTGTTTCTCAGAAATACCCTTTTTGCCGTAAAAACGATGTAGGTATTATTTTAAGAGAAAATCGCAGAACGCTCAATAAACCTCTTCTGCTGAATGCTATAAACGCTGCCTCCGTAATCACGACTGTACAGAGTAACTACAGCAGTGAGCGGTGGAGGTACGGGAAGACATCAGCCAGAAAAGGTGCCCGCTGTTGGTTTTAATAGAAGGACTCTAAAGCGACATTTCAGCAATCATCTCAGAAATAAGATGGCACCGAGCCCACAAACGTCTCACCTGGCAGCGTTATCCTCTTCAGAAAGAAGTCCAGCCCCACTGTTTGTTTGTACTGCTTTCCGAATGACTCCTGGGCAAACCGCATGGCCAGCGAGGTCTAGAAGGAAACGTGTGAAAGGTTTGCATTTAAACAGCTTGGTACGGCAGGATACAAAGGTAGAGCTAAGCCTAAGGACTGAAAGACGGGATAGGAAGAAGAATAGCACTGGTACAATTAGGAGCCGTCTTTCAATTAGTTTCTATAACCAAGAAACGCCTAAAAGAGCAAGGGCCAGCCGGAGCAAAACCTCCGCCTTTGTGAAACAGTTTAGACCTAAGCTTAAAGGGGTTGTCTCACTACAAAGATTAGCTTTCAACATGTAGGGAATCAATAAATAAAGACGTTTTCCAAATATATTGCTTTGTTTATTTTTTTTTGTTGAGGAGCAACTAATGATTTTATCACCTTCTGAAGGCTTTCTGGTCTCTCTAGTGACCAACCTGTTTGCTTGTTCCCCCCTGCTGTTTGTCTTATCTGATAGCAGGAAGTGAAGTCATCACACAGGTTGTGGCACAGAACTGCAGGCAGCCTGAGAGCTTGTGTGTTATCTGATCTTTCAGAAAAAAGACACCAATTACTACTGTTTACTTTAGCCTTGAAGCTTCTCTGGACCGGGCAGCAGGAGACTTTAGCTAATCTAGATTAATTAGGGCATGTCCCCATGGCACAGAGCAAATACCAGTCGGATTATTGGACCGGTATTTGCTCCATTTTGGAGTCGTGACACGGCCGCAGGGGGACTGCTTCTCTCCACTGTTTGTGGAGAAAAGACCTCCATCTTCACATTGACATGTTCATGCTCCCCCTCCACAAATAAATTCTAGCATGCTATACTAGTGTTTTGTATGTATATATATATATATATATATATATATATATATATATATATATATCAAAGTTTAGAGCCACAAACCATAGGATATATGTATGTAAAGGACATTTTATGGCAGCTGCAGTGACTTATCTCAAAGGATGGCAAATGTAGAACTAGAAGTCACAGCATGCCCCATCAGACATTCTGTGAGATGTGTGTGTGTCAGTGTTATTGCTATGTGTCGTTCCCCCCCCAACCACCATCTATCCATCCATCCCTCCCTCACTTACTTGTACACAGTCTCCTGTCCTGGGATGTTCAGGACCTGTGGTGACATCACAGTAACATGACCTCCCTGCACAGGTCCTTCAACCCTCTGCTACAACAATATGTCCAGGGTCGTTTAATGGGGTGAGCGGGGCTTGGGAACACCCGCTCCCCCTCCTCTCCACCTTTCTCTCCACACACCCTTAGGGACAGCCCTGTGTATGGGGAGCTGCAACAATGATTTCCGCTATGTCTTAATTTCGTGGGGTGCCTTATATTAGGGAAGTCAACAAAATCTCTGCTATGTCTTACTTTCGGGGGTGTCTTATTTTCGTGGAAACACGGTACTATCCACTCCCCCTAAGTCATCACAGCCCCAATGTATTATCAGCAGCACTCCATGAACCATCCTACACTGAGCACGCTCTCAGCTGCCAATGGGGAGGGGGGAGAAGCTCCCCCTCCACGAAACTATTCTCCCCACCTTAGGGACAGCACCTGGTAGGGAGCGCAACAAGACGTGATAGTCTAATGGGGTCCTTCTATCAGCTGCGACTAGGCGCTGGTGTAAAGAGATAGTGACCAGCATGTCCAAGGGCTCAGCAGTGGCTCCACACAGATTAGGGAAGCCAGGAAGAACAGAATTATGGGTGGAACAATAGCCGTCGGGTCCACAGATTAAGGGGCCCCATTCGGGTGCAAGTACATTGTTCTTTATTCATAAGGAATGCTGAATTAATGGGTTTGCTATTTAGACATACTACATAGGTGGTATGTGGCGCCAATATCTATACCTTAATCGCTACTTATTGTGCCTTTCTTTACTATTATTTTTCTATCCGGTCTTATAAATTCTAGTTACTTCCCTGGAAAGACCCTTCCATCAACTTTCACCTCTTCAGGCCGGTATTTGTCCGGTTTTGCGGCCGTCCCCACAGGCGCGGGGGAGGGGGGCGCGGAGAGGGGAACGCCCTCTCCCTTTAAATTGGCAAGCACCCATTCAGTCCGGAAACCTGACGGAAGATTGTGCTTCTACAATGTTTTGCGGCCAGACCGCGGGCGGAAAAACCGCCGGACGGAAAACCCATGCAGTGGGGACTGCTGCACGGGTTTTCATAAGCACCAAATTGTGCTCATTTTTGGCCGGTTTTTGAGGCGGTCTGAAAAACCGCAAACCGGCTGAAAAACCGCCCGAAAACCCGTGCCGTGGGGACATGCCCTTAGAGAGAACAGAGGCCAAGACTGTGACAAGGAAAGGACAAGTATCAATAAAGACAAAAATTCTAAGGCTACGTTCAGAAACCGAGTAAAATGTAATCATCAGATTCTACCATTGAAAAACCTGTTCTGACTTGCATACCAATTCAACTTAAAGAGAACCTGTCACATAGGTTATGCCCCCCCCCCTTGCTGAGGGCAGCACAAGCCAGTGTCAGACCTGCTGTTTCCAGCGCTGTGCCCCTTATTCTGTAAGATGCTGGAGTTTTCGTGTATTTAATGCTCAGATCTGCAGTTTTCAGCCAGAAAAGAGTCATTCGAAGAGTCCTTCAAACAGTCAATTTTTTTTCATCGGAGGTTAGCCCCGCCCACCTCAACTGACAAACCTATTACTTTGAATAGGTAGAAACATGTGAATAACCGTCAGTGGGCGGAGCTAGCCTTTGGTGGGCGGGGCTAACACTTGCTCATGAATAAGATTTGAGGGGTAAATGCTCTTAAACTCCAGCATCTTACAGAATAAGGACAGAGCGCTGGAAACAGCAGGTCTGACACTAGCTTGTACTGCCCTCAGCAAGGGAGGCATAAACTATGTGGCAGGTTCCCTTTAAGAACAAAATTACAGTCCCTATTCTGTTCGTAACCCGGGGACTGCCTGTATACACATATACAGACAAACACGCATGTAATACCCAGATAAAGCTAATGGGGTGAGAGAATCATTGGTGTACATAGTCTAAACCTAAGGCCCCATGTAGGACTGAAAAGGACAGTTCTCGCTGCTCCAAACCATGTATGGTGCCTCCATTCATCAATGTGTTATGGGGATTTTCAAATAATTAGCTTGTAATTGGGAATAATAGATGTCATTAGAAATTACATCTGTGTGCCGATATTACAACTCAGCGATCATGTGCCACTGCGGACATCACCGCTGCTCAGAGCGCTTTACTTCTGAACAGGGATGTTGGGCAATGGCGCGTGGAGCCAAAGGCGACAGCGGAGGCCACCGCACTGGGACAGAGGGGAGAGTAGACGTGAGCAGGTGCTCTTTATTTTAGCAGAGCATCAGTAGCCTGAATATATTAAATGAAAATAATCCAGACAGCCCCTTTAAGAAATGTGCAGCATTTTAAGTCATTGTGCTGCGGTATAAGACTGGGGTATAAAACGCCTCAATAACTTTCTCTGAATCTTTCATATACAAAATACTTCACTAAACTAACAAAATTATGATCCAGGACTGTAAGGGCCGGTTCACGCGGCATATACGCCCGCAATTACGGCTTAAATAAGGGGCGCTGCTTGCCGGCCCCATAGACATGCATTATGCCCGGCGCGTATCCCGCCGGGATAATGTGCATGTCACTTTCACGGATTCGGGGAGAGGAGACATAATCCATAGTTCTCTATGAGAACTGTGGATTACCGTGATGGCTGGGACGGATTCCAGTGCAATATGGCTGCAATCCGTGCCCAAAATAAGCCGTGTGAACGGCCCTTAAAGGAAAAACAAAAAATGTATTGCCTTCAAAAGCTATGTGCAATAATCGAGACAACCATGGCTGACGTGGAGGATTGCACAGTATGGAGGCCGGCACCTGTAGATCTCTGCGAGGCTACAATATCCAGGCCGTCCGGGCACACGACCCCAATACATCTTCTCACACTACACAGTGTCGATTTCAAAAACCTCAAGAACAAGCGACAGATCTTCTAGGTAAGTAATAAGGATCAAGATAAGCCCATGCTCTAATCGGATTACTCTGAGCGTTCAGGTAGACCTTGAAGCCACTAGGAAGCTGAACAGGTTATAGGAACATGACAACGAGAAAGGCATTTGTGATTCAGAAAATGTTCTGCAAGCTCCTCTAAGTGCAACCCAGTGAGTATTAGGGTATGTTCACACGGCCTTATTTTGCGGCGCACCTCGTGGCGTACTGCGCTTAATATGCGGTGAAATGCGCCCCATAATTACGGTAATCCACAGCTCTCATAGAGAACTATGGATCACGCCTCCTCTCCCTGCTCGCACAATACAACCGTATTGTAGGCGCGGGGAGATAAGTGACATGAGTAATGCAGGTCTATGGGGGCTGGCGGGCCGCCGGATCCAAGACACACGATGTATTGCGGCGCGTACTGTACGCGCCAAAGTATATCGTGTGAACATAGCTTAAAGGGTATATGTCGCCAATTTTTATCCTCTCGGCCGTTTTTATTTCCCGATTGTAGATTTCTCTATTCGGCCGTCTATATATGATTGTGGGGAAGACATTCTTGCTTGCACTGTTTTAACAGCAGTCAGAGAGATACTTTACAGCAGCTTCATGCCCATAGGCTTCTTAAGACAGATTCTGTCCCATAGACTTGTATAGGAGAGTTTTCACTGTGAAGGGAGGGGAGAGGGGGGAGCTGTGACATCTCCTCTTGTGACTGGTGGATTCTGTGTTATCTGTACACAATGATGTCTCCTTTCAGTTTGACCCTGTGTTACTGATAATGAGCAGACACTGCTGAAAAGCTCTCTAGACAGAACAGGAAGTGTCAGACGATTATTAGGCCTAGTGGCCAAAGTGAAAACTGCAGGACTTAAGAATTATTAAAAAAATACTTAGTGATCTGGAAAATAAAAAAAAATAAAAAAATTCCTAAAAATTGTGTTTAACATAAAAATGTGAGTTAAACAATAAGTATTTTTTGATGACACATTCCCTTTAAGTATTATTTGAAAAGTATCAATATTTTTTTTTTTTTTTTTAAACCGATGTATGTATTAAACAATGGGGATTATACTGTGGCTTTTCTGCATGGGAGGAGTGTGATCATTTTCAAAGAGGCGAAGCTATAAATAGAAGGTTTGGACTGACATCCCTGATGAAAAGCACCGAGAAGGTGCACGAAACGCGTTAGCTTTTAGCAATTTTTAATGATTTATTAGATCTATATTTTATAGCCGTTTGTACATGAATAAACTGTAAATGAATAAAATACATTTTTCGCAAGTGTGTCAAAAATATTTTTAACAGAGAAGAGCTATCAGCACCAATACCCTCTTTGTACGTTGGCATCTTGTATTGTATGCGCGGGGAGATAAATGACATGTCAATTATTTGCGGCGAATACGTGCTGCGAGTAATGAATGTCTATGGGGTCGGCGGACGCTGCCTCCCCCCCCCTGTACATCGTGTTAACATACCCTTACACAAATCACTAACCTGACTGTGAAGTGACACCGCCATTACCTACTAAGCCAAGACTGCTTAATGGGGATGTGGCATCAGAAAATGACCTATTGCTTTACTCATGTTTTTATGATAAACACATTTTCTTACCCAAAAACATTACAGAAAATCAAAATGTCTGATGTACCCCACAATGGTGCCAATAACAGCTAAAGGTTATCCTGCAAAAAAAAAAAAAAGTCCTGTCAACAGAAAAATAAAATGTTACAGGTCTTGGAATACAGAAACATACAAACATTTTTAAAGTATTTGTTGAGCAAAATTAATACAAAAAAAAAAAAAAGGCATAAACTACAGTATTGCCATAATCGTACTGACCCATAGAATAAAGCTATCACAGTACATTTATCATATGGTAAATGGTGTGAATTTAAAAAGCAAAAAAGTGCGGCAGAATAATGTTTTTTTTTCTAGTCCTACCTGAAAGATGTAATAAAAGTTAGGCTAGGTTCACACGGCTTAACTGTGGGACGTAATTACGCCCCGCAATTACGCCGTGTGGACGAGGACGGGGTGGGAGCGGGGGAGTGAGCGGGGGGCCGGCACTTCGCCGGCCCATTGACTTGCATTACCAGCGGTGCGTATACGCCGCTGGTAATTCACATGTCGCTTACCTCCCCCGTGGCCTATTCGCCGAGCAGGGAGAGGAGACGTAATCCATAGTTCTCTATGAGAACTGTGCATTACCGTAATGACTGGGACGTATTCCAGCCGTAATTTGCGCACTCCGGTGCGTAATTACGGACTGAAATACGTCCCATTTTAAGCCGTGTGAACATAGTCTTAAAGTTAAATGACATGTACCTCAAACTGGTGCCGGTTATAGTAAGTTTAAGCTTACTTGTAATGGGATGATGAACGAAATGAAAGAAAAAAAATGCTTATTCCTTAGGGGGTTAAAAATTCCTGCAGTTTTCACTTTGGCCACAAGGCCATAATAATACTCTGATACTTCCTGTTCTGTAGAGAAAACTTTTCAGCAGTCTTCTCATTATCAGCACAGGCAGGATTATACTGAAAGGTGACACCAATGTGTATAGATAACACAGGATCCACCAGTCACAAAAGGAAATGGTCACAGCTCCCCCGGCACACTGACTTCTTCCCAGGCCTAGAAAACGCTCCTATAGAAGTCAATGGGTCTGCTCCTGGTCACAGGCTCCTATGTCCATGAAGCTGCTGTAAAGCATCTTTCTAAATCATGGGTGTCCAACTGCAGCCCTCCAGCTTTGGGAAACTACAACTCCCATCATGCATTTGTATAATCTATAATAGTGGGCATGATGGGAGTTGTAGTTTCCCAACAGCTGGAGGGCCGCAGTTTGACACCCCTGCTCTAAATGCTACTTAAAGCATCTCAGGCAAGATGGCCGCCCACAATCATTTACAGACAACAAAATGTTAAAATCTACAATCAAAAATTAAAAAAGAAAAGTATGTATCAGTAAAAAAAAAAAAAAAAATTGCCAACATAAGATCCCTTTAAGTTTCTTCATCCAGTTAGCTACTGCGCATGACCACACTACCCCATAGCCTTTTATGGCATATCGATAAGATAGGACATCAGATTCTTATAGGTGCAGATCCACCTTACTTGGGAAAGGGCCCCCAACAGAGTTAGTTCTGCTTGCACATGATTTTCCATTCTGTTCTATGGGAGATCTGAGTACAGTCGAGCACGGCGCTCATCTGTACTTAGAACTCCCATAGAACATTTTTAATGCTTATCTGGATGTGTAAAATGCACAATGTACGTGTGATTTACACAGCAAAATATGCTTAAAATGCATCAATAGCTCCCTATTCTTCTTTATTGGAATATGCTCCATTACTGCACAAGATGTGTTGACTCATTTTAATTGATGCATTATGCACACATTTAAAAAAAAAACCAGGAAGTCAATGGGAATTGCAAAAAATAAAAAAAAAAAAAAAAAAAAAAAAAAACACACCAAATACGTGTATTTTGTTGACACTCATTTTGGTCAGTATTTTGACATGTAACACATAATATAAAAGAAATGCATCAAATACCATGGAGGTTCCCTGTACTGAAAAACGCATGAAAAAGATGTGCCCAAAAAAAAAAAAAAAACACCACACACAAGAAACGCACCAAAAGACACATGAATAAAGAAAATGCACAGAAAGACACTGCTGTGAAAGAAGTGCTAATTTCATAATGTGTGAACATAGCGTAAAGGTACATTCAGACAGGGTACATTGGTTGTGGATTTTTCACAGAAAACAATAATATTACTGAGCAGCGACAAGACATGAGGAGCGTTTACGCCGGTTGCGAGCTTGCGTACCGGAGGCCCTGTACCTCATATTTAACATTCCATATTTAATTTTCCAGTATGTCATGTTTTTTATCTGCCCAACAGCGCTGGGGAGCGGGGGGTGCCTGTGTTTAGTGTTGGACACCCAGAAAGTGCTGGGCAGCCCGCCTAATCTAATAGAATGGGTTTCACTAATAGGTTGTAAACCAGCATCTTGTACCACACATCTGTATTTATGGCACCCTTTTTTCCCCGTTTATTTTTTTCAATTGTTTTACCACCCAAACCACCCCCCCTCATGCTTTTGGGGGATGTGGTGGTTGTTTTTATTGGTTTTTTTGCTTTTGTGAAATTTCCCAAGTATTTTGTGGATTTTGTGCATGTTGTGGTGAACAGATATTAAGCTAATGTGGGGGGTTTTTTTTTATCATTTTAATTTTTCCCCTTTGCAGGGGGTGTGTGAGTGGGGTCAGAAATTTTGCTGACCTTTTTTCATTTTTCCCAGTGGGGCATATTAGGTCAGAGATCCCCGGGCTGCCAATTTTCGTCTAGTCCAGCCTTTTGAGTGTAAAAATGGCCCAAAAAAATTTTTTTTTAGTAATTTGTTTTTTTTTTTTTTTTTTAAAAGTTTGCTTCAATCTCAGTCCATTAATGGGGTGAAATCACGCCCTGCTTCAGCTAATCAGATAACTGATGTCCCTCTGGTATACAGGTAACCACAGGAACCCGTGTGCACTTCAGAGCACATTAAATCGCTCTTACCTCATGAGTAAAGAAAACCCTTTGTTGCCAAGGCCCTTTTGAAAATGGTCTTCTTTTTAACTTTTTTTTTTATGTCGAAAGCTATTTTTTTGGAGTGAGAAAAACCCCTTTTAACTCTTCATATTTAAAATTTAGCGGGCCTACGGGAATTTAAAAACGTTCAGCTTATGTATACCCCAAAGGTTTTTAACATTATCTACCTTTTTATTTCCCCTTTTTCCCCCAAAAATAAAATTTATTTGCTTTTTTTTAAGAAATTTCGGGTTTTTTGGCCCCTTGCTTAGGCCTCTTTAAAGGCTTTTTTTTGGCCGGGGGATTGGCGCCGTCCCTGCGCCCCGGTTTGCCCCTGCAGTGGGGAGCCAATCCGTCGGAGAAATTACGGAAATCCCCCCTCTAAATAGAGAAAAAGTGGTTTTTTGCTCCTCCCCGCTCGGGAAAACCGGGCCGGGGGGGGGGGAAAAATTTCGAATTATTTAAGGGCGGGGCGCCGTAAACAATGCATTGTTTTATGGGGCCCGGGGAGGGCGCCCCGCCGCGCTCCGGCCCCCCCCCCCGGCCCTTATTCCGGCGGATTTGTGGCGAAAACCCGGCTCAAAAATTCCTTTGGGAAAATTAACCCGTTTTGACCCCGGGCCTTAGTATGTTTTGTGTTTAAAAATACTACAACATGTTTTATTTACTGATTTGCCAGGCTTTTTTTTCTTTCCAGCCGTTTCCACGGGATGCCTCTACCCTTTGTCGTCCCCTTGAATGGTTGGCCCTTTCCAGACAGGATACTATATAAACTTTTTTACACTCACCCATAAAGCTTTTCCAAATGTCACCCCAAACCCCATCCCCTTATTACCCACCCTCCCCGCTCTTCCGTCTGCTGTGATAAAAATTTTCAAACCCTAAAATCAGGAACCCCCCTCCCCGTTCCAAGAATTCACAGGGTGCGGCCCCCCATTTTCCTCGGAAAACTTGCAAACCATGGGCATAAGGACACTCGAAATTCTCATCCCTTTTAAGGGGCCAATGTTCACATGGCTTTTTTTGGGAAACGTATTTAACCCCTTTAATTCGAGGCGAAATTGCGAAAATTTACGGGCCTAAAAATGGCCCCCAAGCATTAGGTAATCCCAAAAGTTGTAAAAGAGAAATATGGTTTAAATCCCCCTTTTCCCCCCCTTTTTAAAATTACGCAGGGGGGGAGATAAGTGCCAGGGTTTTTACTAGGGGGGTTTTACGCGCCGTTAGATTAAGGTCTAGGGGCGGAAACGGTTTTGGCCCCCCGCCCCCAACCACCCCCAACCCAAAAACCGGGATGGTGAACTTTGGCCCAAAGAGGGCTTTTTTTAAAAAATTTTAAAGGGGGCCCTACCGAACTTTTTTTTGGCCCTAATCCCCCAAACCCCCCCCCACGTTTTTGCGCCCTTCTTTTTTCAGCCTTTCGGGTTTGAGGTACTGTTGGGGGGACGGGTCCTTCTAAATATAAAAAATTTGGTGGCCCCTTTTTTAAATCTACACTTTTCCCGGGGCCTCCCTTCACCCAAAATTTGTTTGGGGAAAGCTTTTTGGGACCCCCTCCCCTTGGGGCCATTTTACGAGTTTTTCCGGGGGGGAAAGGGAAGGTTTTTTTGCCTATAAAGGGACAAAATTTTAAAAGGGGTTTGCGGAATTTTTGACCGGATTTTTAAAGATTTTTTAATTTTTTCCTTAAAGGGGTGGTTTCTTTTTTTAAAAAAAAATTGGCCTCCTTTTTTAAAAAAATTTTCTTTAGCTTTGGAGCAAAAAATTTAATAAAAGGGGAACATTCGGTCCTTTTTTTGGGGGGGAAGGGGGGGGAAAACGGGTAATTGTTTGGTTTCCATTAATATCAGACTTTTATTTTTGCAATAACGTCCATATTTTCTCAAAGGCAACGTACCCCCCGAGAACAGGATTAAGAAGGCAGGTTTTGGGGGTTTAGGGCAAATTCCCTTTCCGGGGGGGGTTTTTTAAAACCGAAAAATTTCGATTTTTTAAGGGAGGGGGTTTGTTTTCACTTTAAAATGGGCAGGGGGGTTTTAAAAACCCTGGGGAATTTTTTTGGGTTATATCCATTAAAAGGTTCATAAAAAAAAAACCAAAAGTCTTTTGGGAACAATTTTTTTTCCCGGGAAATTTTGTGTAAAGGGTTTTTAAACCTTGGCCTTTTTTGCCCCCAAATAAAACGGGCCCCATAAACCTGGGGTTGTGTGTTTTCCCCAAGGCCCCAAATTTTAACAACCCTGGAAGAAACGGAGCCCCAAAAATTTTTAGGCTATTAATTGTTCCCGGGGAAACGCCCATTTTGTAAAAAGAAACACGTGTAAAGGGAAAAGGGACCGTAATCTACGGAAAAAATTTAAATGTTTGGGTTTTTTGAAGCCACAAAAGCCCACCCAAAAAAAGTAGTTTAAAAAGACGGGCCCGGACTGGGAAAAAAACATAAAGCCCTGGCACTAAGCCCCAAAAGCAGCCCCAAAAAACAAAAATTCCCGCTTACAAAATGTCCCTTGTTCTGCCCCCTCCCACTATTTTAAAAAAAAACCCCCTTAACAATAGCTGCTTTAACCCCCGGACCCTTTTTTTTAAATGTTTTTTTTTGGTGATTTTTTTTGTGAAAAAAAAGGGCCCCAGTGCCAGGTTTTAATTTGGTGGAAAAACATTTTTTTTGCCCCAAAAAACCCCGGGCCCCCAAAAAAAATGCGAAAAAATCTCGTTGGGTTTTTTACCCCCTACCCCAAAAGTGGAAAAAACATTCAGGGAAACCCCTATACAGAAGGTCAAGGTGCCTGCTTTTAAAAATGGGGGGAAAGACTTTGAAAATTTCATTAAAGCCCCCCAAAACCTAACCAAAACCCCACAATCATCACCAAAATTTGTAAAGGGCCACCTTAATAAATCAGAACTGACTCAACCGGGGGAAAGGGGCCCTTTGGAAAAAGGGGAGAAGGGAAGACTTAAATTCGGTTTGGGAGTTTCTTCTTTAATTGTTGGGGGAAAAAATTTTTAAAGTTTGGTTTTTGGGGGGGAGGGGTTCCTTAAATTTTTTTCGACGGGAGGGGCCCCTGCAACTTCCCCCGGGTCATTACTGCCCCCTGTAGATTTTTACCTTAAATAATTTTTTGGGGCCCTCTCTTTTCCAGAAAACCTTTCCCTTCAATTCCCAAAACCCTTGGTATTTAGCCCCCAAAAAATTTAGAAATTAAAAAATTTCGAAAAGGGGCCATTTAAATTAGGTAGCCCCCTTAGTAAGGTAGACGGGGGCCCCTTAACACCAACCCCCCGAAAATTTGCCGGGTTTAGCTGGGGCTGCCCCACTTTAATTTTACCCCAGGTAGCTGGGGTTTGCCCCACAGAAACAAAGCCAGGTAGCTGGGGCTGCCCCCCCCCAGTAACTGGGGCCAGGAAGGGCCCCCCAGGTAAATGGGGGGCGGGGGGGGGTGAAAACTAAAGGTAGGGGGGGCCCCAAGAAATAAAGGTTGGTAGGGGGGCCCCCAAAAAAATAGCCAGGGGGAGGCGATCTAGCCAGGAGGGCCCCCAAGTAATAGGTTGGGGGGCCCCCAAGTTTAAGGTAGCGGGAGGTTGAAAAGAAAAGCCAGGTAGGGGCCCCCAAGTAAATAGGGTAGCGGGGGTGGAAAAGAAATAAGGTTTAAAAGGTCCCCCAAGTAAATAGGTGGGAGGTGCCCCAGTAAAATACCCGGGTAGCTGGGGGCCCCCAAAGTAAATAGGGTTGCGGGGTTTAAAGTAATTAGCCAGGGGGGGGCGAAAAAAGGGGGCCGGGGGGTTAAGGAAAACCCCAGGTGGGGGGCCGAATTAAAATAGCAGGTAGGGGGCCCAAAGAAATAAGGTATGGGGGGAACTAACAAATGGGGGCCCCCAGAAAAAATGGGGGGGGTATAGGGAGGGGGGGGGTATAAAGGTGGGCAGGGTAGTATTTAAAAGGGCCGGGCGGGAAAAAGGGGCAAGTTATATAGGAAAGGGGTTTTGGTTTTTAGGGGGGGGTTAAAAAATTTTTAAAAAGGGTTTTAGGGTGGGGGCCAGTATATGGGTAAAAGGTGGGCAGTATTTTGGTAGCAGGTAGGGCAGTATATAGCCAGGCAGGGCTAGCAGTTTAAAAAAAAAAAAAAAAAAAAAAAACACAATACTTACCTGATGTCTCTGTTTCCTCTGTTGTCCTCTCTCCCAGAGCGATGTTTCGCCCATAAAAAGCCCCTTTTGGCCCCGGGGCCCTCCTGGGAGTGAACAGAGGGATCAGAAGATTCCGGTGTTGAGCCTCAACCGTGTTGCACCGCGCGGTGAGGGGCCCCGGCCGTGAGGGCTGCAGGGGGGGTCGGTGCCCGGCCGGCAGCCTTTTGTGGCAAGGGGGGCCTGTCCCCCCGGGAAACAGGGGTCCGTCGCATAGGACCTTTGCGGCCCCTGGTGTGCGCACGGCACTCGGGGCTAAACAGGGGGGGGGGGGGGGGGGGGGGAGGGGGGGGGGGAGCCCAAACGGCCCCTTTTGGGCGCCCGGCCGGCGTGGGGCCCCGGCCCCCAGGGCCCGCAGGCAAATGCCCGGTTTGCCCTGGGGGCAGTAGGCCCCGGTTTTAAAGGAAAAAAACAGATAAAGTTAAACTTTACTTCAAAGTCAGAAAGAGCTGCTGGAAGCTGGAAATTACTTTCTATGGAAAACAAAACTAGTCAGGGCCCCGTGCCTAAAAAAAAAATAAGCCACTTAACGGGTCCCCAAAAGGGGCCCAAAACAGCATAAAAAAATTGTAGCCAAAAGGGGGGGGGTAAGGGAAAAGAAAAAAAAAAACCAGGACATGTGTACCACTGTACTGGAAGGGCTCTAGACCCCCAAATCATGCAGGCACCCACAATCCAGTAAAAACATACGGGAAAGTAAAAAACCATAGATCTGACTCCCTCTAACGGCGCAGTTTAAGTATAATTTTACTGGGTGATAATTTAAAAAATGGAAACATAGGTTTTTATCCCCCTTATGAACAATCTCAAGCTATTTAGGTAAACAGACACTGAAAAGAAAAAAATGGAACAAGTTTGAACTTGTGATTTTTGGTTCTATATCTCAATCCACTAAGCTTTGAAAGGGCTAGAAATTTTTTAAAATCATTTCCCAAATCTTATACATAAATTTGTTTTAAAGCATTTAGATCTGTTTATTCGCAGATTTTTCCCCTTGACTGCATTGTTACTGTTTTGCTTCTAAAATAAAAATTTTATTTTTTATTATTTTTTTGATTTGGCAAACCCAAAATTTAGTTTCGTTCCAAACCTTTGGGCCGGATCAATTCAATAGGCTTGACCAAAATCGATCCCAGTCTCTCTACCTTTCCCAAATGTTGGGCAGACGGGATTTGGGTACGAATAAGTTTTATCTTCAACTTACCCCAAGTGGTTGGGGGTTGAGGTCGGGACTGTGGGGGCCCAAATACGAAACTCTCCGCATTGTAATGAAATTTTTTCCCCAAAACCTTGACGTCTGCTTCAGGTCTTGTCCGTGGAACATATGTTTTCCTTTTTCATCCCAAGGTATGAGTGTATAAAAGAAACTTCTTGTAGGACACTCACATTGCTCCATTTGAGGTCACCTCATCCTGGTAAAGTATCAACATCTTTGGCTGTGAAACCCTCCAACCCAGGCTTCTTCCCCCAACCTACTTTTCCCTTTCCAATTTCTAACCCCATTCGCCCCCTTTTCCCTTGATTTTTTCAAAAAATTTCCCCACAGAGCCCGGTCTATTGACTTCATTCCCCCTCTCCAAATCCCCGTTTCCCCCAACCCTTCCTTTTTCTACTTACTTAATCAGATAAAAAAAAGGGTTTTAGGGCCTCACATGATGCAGTTGGCAAATTTTTTTGGCCGAGACGCATCAATGGCTGGATGAAGCTGCTTCTTTTTCTTGGGAAATTTTTTTCATGGCTGCTCGAACCAGTCCTTTTTGGGGGAAACCCTAATAACAACGAGCTATTAGGGAGGGGAAAAAAGGGTTGTCATTTTAGTAACAAGAAAAAAAAGATTTTTCCACCACCAGGGGCAAAAAATAACAATGTAGCACATGACAGAATTAAATAACAAAGCACATCGTGTGGCAAATCAAAGTTATGTATGGGAAAAAATGGCAGTCTCACTTGAAAGTTGTATGGATGGTGAATTAGAGCCTGAAACTCAAAAGTTCAAAAATTTTAATCTTTTTACTTTTCGACGTAAATTATTTATTGGATACAATTTTAGGAAAACAAAAAACGTAATAAATTGTAAACATGAAAAACGCTGAGTAAGGGGGGAAAAAAAACGTCCAAAACATTGGGAGTCTAGAAAAATTCATAGAAATATTTTTCCCTCCATCAATCCTGCATACATCCCTCACACTGATTATTTTTTCCAGGCTAGAGAACCCCCTCTCTACAAACTTGGGTTGGGGAAAAGCGTGAACAGGGGGGCAACTCTCAACAATCTCAAGTATAAGGAATTTCCAAAAGGCACAATCAGGTCTGATGAACGGTTAAACCCTTTCTATTTTTTTTGAAAGCAAGTGAAAAATTTTGCTGAACTCGGGTCAATCTGTTGCTTTGGGACGAAATTTTTCCCCCCGGGCACGCTTTGCCTCTCCATGTCATCCAAATACTTTTCAAACTTAAACTCCTGTTCTGATAGGCGAAATAGGGGGAAAGTAGCACTGGCAAGCCCCAATTCTCTTGCTCTTGGCACTTATTGAACAATTTACCAATTTAAATTTATTTTTTGGGGAGTGACCCATTTTATACCGCCCCCGAAAAAATGGGCAAAAAGATCCACGACTCCGATTCCACAGCCCTGTTAGAGGGGCACTACTAGACCACCAATCACTGCACTAATACATGTAAGAGCAGTGCAGGAGATGTAGGAACGCACTGTACTGTAAAGAGGAGCTACTGACACCAATCATGCATGAAAAACCCACTAATAAGAGGTTTCATTTCAAAATTTTTCTTTATAAATTGGTTGGCTCTTCCATCAATCACATGAGCGCAGACAGAGTCTTGACATTGTAGGGGGTTGTAATTGGAAATCCCACTGATTTCTATAGGAATTTTTTCTAGGCATGCTTGGCCCCGGGAAGAAAAATGTGCAGGGAGGGGTACTGTGACATCTCCAATTGTGAATGGGGACCCTGTGTTATCTCTACACATTGCGTTTTTCCCTTTTATTAACCTGCCTTTACTGGTTATGGGCAAAATAAAAGAAAATCTCGTTAAACAACAGGAAGTGTCAACTATTTTAGGGCCCCATGGCCAAATAAAATTTCGGAACCTAAAAACGAAATTTTGGAAATGATATGGGGGGAAAAAAAAAAAAAAAGTCTTAAAAAGACATGTTTAACATAAAAATGAACTAAACAAAAAAATTATTATTTGATGACATATTCCTTTTAAGCCCAGTTATTTTACTATATTTTTTCCATCTTCTTTAAGATGTTAGACTTTATTTTTATCAATCGAATTTTCAATTTTTTTTATTTTTTTTTTTAAAAAAGAAGGAAAATATTTTCCGGGAAATACAGTTGTAAGCCCCCTTTTATCTAGGACGTTAAGCAAAGCAGCCCTAAATACTGGGCCCCACCAAAAAACCCCAGGGCTGTGAAAGGAGACCCGGGGAGTGCGTATTAAAAAGAGGGGGGCAGGGACGTTTACAAGTTCCTACCACAGAAGATTCTGGTTTTTTAAACATTTGGGGTTTTAAAACTAAAAACGGTTAAATTGCCCGCCCCATGAAAATTTTAGTTTAATCCCCCCAATTTTCTGAGTTTTATTTCAAAAACCCGTTTTTTAAAAAAAATTTTGGAACATTTCATTTTTCCACGTAAACTTAGATTTAAAAACCCCACCCTTTGTCCTGCCAGCCGTTTTCCAAAACCCCGGAAAAAAAAGGGGGCTCGTTTTGGAGTAAAAAACTAAAAAAAACAAAAAATCCACAATGAAAACCACAAAATATTCATGGCGGCTGTTTTTAAGGGTTCAGAAACCGATGAGTATTTTTTACGGTGGACGTCCTTTAAATCCCCCGCTCCACCTCGTAGCGCCACCTGGACGGTACAAAATAGGAAAAAAATAGGTTTTTTCCCCATTTGGACTGAGGCTACCTTGCTGTTTGTGGGGTTGGGTCCCCTCCTTTTGAAGTTTTGATCAAAAATATGTGATAAGGGCCTCAAATTTCAAATAATTTTTTTCTCAGTGTTTTTTTTTTTACATCACAGTGCTCTGGCCATAACTTAATCCAATATGAAGTATAAAAGACCTCCCAATAATTCCCCTATAAAGATTTTTATCCAAAAATCATTTAAACACAAAAAAATTTTACACACAACTGAACAACCTTAAAAAAAAATTTAAAAAACAAAAACCCCCCGACAAATATTGGACACATCCCCACCCAAAGTTAAAAAACAGTAAATTGGAAAAAATGCAAAAAATATCCAAAAAAAACAGACAAGTGACAAAAATAAAAAATGCACCAAACCCCCCAAAAAAATTTTTTTATAAACATACAAAAACCTAATTTTCAAATTTTTACCAAAATGGTGGGTAGCACCACAAAGGGGAAATTTGCCTGAGCCGGTTCGCCGCCACTTTCTCAAGAGGTCATAACATTTTTTTGGGGGGTTTGGTGCATTTTGTATTTTTGATCACTTGATCTGTTATTATGCATCTTTCCAATTTACCGTTTGTTAACTTTGGGTGAGGGATGTGTCACCAATATTTGTACTGGGGGTTATTTGGGGTTTTTAAATGTTTTTAAGGTTGTTTCAGTTGTGATAGCTGAATTTTTTGTGTTTATAATGTATTTTTTGGAATAAAAATCTTTATATGGTAATTATTTTAGAGTCATTACACTTCATATTGGTACATGTCGTTTATGGTATGGTGACATACTCATGTTTAGACCAGTTTTTGAATTGGTATCATAAGCGTACATAGCCCGAATGTGCAAAGAGGGGTAACAGAACTTACAGCCATCAAGCATTCATGGTATATCCTGTGGTTATGTAAAAAATGTTAGTGATAGGACTACTGAATTAATCTCTTCCTACTCGACGCCACAATCGCATGTAATAGTGAATGGGTGTGGTGGTGATGATGGTGCATGTACGACCCCCCTGCACGACCATCCGAGGCTGCCAGTTGAAGAAAGCTCTGAACCAGGCCATGTAACCCTGTAGATAAGTAACACTATGGGTATGTTCACACGGCTTATTTGACGTGGTTTTGGACGAGGTTTTCGGAGCGTTTCCCCTTCCAAAACCTCGCCCAAAAGCACGCTTCTTCAGAAGAGGTTTTCGAGGCGTTTCTCGGTGAGGTTTCGGATTAGGTTTTCAACTAGGTTTTCACCCATACAAATTAATAGTCAGGTCAAAAACGCACCTAAAACACGCTTCAAGAATTGACATGACACTTCTTTTTAAGCACTTCCAAAAAAGCGTGTGAAAACCTCGTCGAGAGTGAACTACAAAAAGGTTTTACATAGGACTCAATGAAATGAACTGGGGGCGTTTTGGAAGCGTTTTAGACGAGGAAACGCTCCAAAAACCCCGTCCAAAAACACGTCAAAATAAGCCGTGTGAACATGGCCTAAGGGTATGTTCACACTGTGTAATTGCGGCACGCATTTTGCTCTTAGCATGCGGCGAGACGCGCGCTGCTATTACGGTAATCCGTAACAGTCAGAGAGCTATGGATTTCACCTCGTCCCCCCGCGTATATAATACGATCGCACTGTACGCGTGGGGAGATAAGCGACATGTCAATTATTCGCGGCAATTACGCGTCACGAGTAATGTATGTCAATGGGGCCGAGCGGCCGGCGGGCTGATCCCCGTTTTTCGGGAGTACGCACTTATCAGCGCGACTCCCAAAACACCTGGCATATTGTGGTGCGTGCGTGCTTCACCGTGTGAACATATCCTAAGAAGTACTGCCCTCTCACCCATTGATGAACAAGACGTACAAATGGAGTGACATGGCAGCTGGAGGGCTAAAAACCAAGTGCAACCTGCAGCTCCTGAACCACAAGACAAAACCGGCGATAAGGTCCCATAACTACCAGACCCGGCCCCATAGACATGCATTACTCGTAGCGTGGAAGAGCCGTGGATAATTGACATGTCACTATGATGGTATTGTAAGCGCGGGGGGACGAGGCGTAATCCATAGTTCTCTATGTGAGAACGCAGTACGCCGCAAAATGCACTATAAAATAAGCCGTGTGAATATGGCCTAAGAGTAAGAGCTCACCTACCCTCACTTTCATATTAATATTTTATGTGCGGAGAGTGAGCTTCCAATCAAATATTTATATCCTGACAAAGCTTTCATGCCTGCACAACGTCTGCACTAACCAACCTATTCTAACACATTGTCCATCATAGTATTCCAAGAGCCGTGCCGGCTTCATTTATGCATTCATATAGCAGTATATTTTTTATTTTATATAGTGAAGGGCGGTGAGTGAGTTTTTAAACATAGTAGAAAATGACTAAGCATTTCGGAAGGGGAAAAATGTTTTCTTCGTGGGATTTAATTTGCATTTTCTTTTTCAGAACATTAAGCTGATCTTTTTTAAAAACATTTCAGTCCCACTAGAGCAGGGGTGTCAAACTCCAATACACAGTGGGCCAAAATTAAAAACCTGGACAAAGTTCCATCTCTGTTTGAAGTACCCTGCTGCCTGCAGAGATGCTGCGGCTGAGAAGGAGCTCGTCTTACCTTTCTCCTGCCACATGATCCCTTCTCTGCAATATTCAGTGGGGAGTAAGAGCCGTGTTAGGGTCCTTTCACACAGTGCGCTTTTTTGGTGCGTTTTCGATGCGTTATTTGTGCAGAAATGTACAGCATTAATTGCCATGCCTTTCCGCACAAAAAAAAATGCATCAAAAACGCAAGTGAAAATGAACAAATTGTACCCAATTTTCCATTTTCCCTCCCCCGTCTCATTTGACTCGTTGGTGTTACAAGGTCTCAGGTGTGAACGGGGAGCAGGTGTGTTAAATTTGGCATTATCGCTCTCACACTCTCATACTGGTTACTGGAAGTTTAACATAGCACTTCATGACAAAGAACTGTCTGATGATCTGAAAAAAAAAATTGATGCTCCACATAAAGATGGTCTAGGCTATAAGAAAATTGTAAAACACCCTGAAACTGAGCTGCAGCGCGGTGGTCAAGACCATACAGCGGTTTAAGAAGACAGGTTCCACTCAGAATAGGCCTCACCAGGGTGGATGAGTGCACGAGCTCAGCATCATATCCAGAGAGGAGTGTTGCCAGCATCGCTGCAAAGGTTAAAAAGGTGGAGGGGCAGGCCATCAGTACTCACACCACACACGGCATCAAATTGGTCTGCATGGCTGTAGTCCCAGAAAGAAGCCTCTACTAAATATGATGCACAAGAAAGCCAGCAAATAGTTTGCTGAAGACAAGCAGACTAAGGACATGGATTACTGGACCAGGTCCTGTGGATTGCTGAGACCAAGATAAACTTATTTGGATTCAGATGGTGTAAACTGTATGTGGCGGCAATCAAGTGAAGAATACAAAGACAAGTGTGTCTTGCCTACAGTCAAGCATGGTGATGGGAGTGTCATGTTTGGGGCTGAATGAGCGCTGTTGTCTGTGGAAAGCTATAGATCATTGAGGGAACCATGAATGCCAACATGTGCTGTGACATATTGAAGGAGAGCATGAACCAAAGCCTTGGTAACTGGGCCACAGGCCAGTAATACAACATGATAAAGACCCCAAACATCTCCAGAATGTCCACTGTTTTGCTAAAGAAAATGAGCTTTACCCTGGACTGGCCAAGCAATTCTCCAGATCTAAACCCTACTGGGGCATCCTCAAACAGAAGATGGAGGAGCACAAGGTCTCTAACATCCACCAGCTCCGTGATGTCATCATGAAGGAGGGAAGAGGATTCCAATGGCTGCAACCTGGGAAGCTCTAGTGACCTCCATCCCAAAGTGTTAAGGCAATGCTGGAAAAATAATGGGGCCACACAAATATTGAAAACTTTGGGCACAATTTCTCCATTTTCATTTGGGTACGTATTCTGTTGTCAGTGGTTTAGACATTGATGGCTGTGTGTGGAGTTATTTTGAGGGCATGCCAAATTTACACTGTTCATGTACGGCCGCATGGCAAATGTAGATGCCAGTCGGATTCCCTTTAACAATCCGGCAGGTGTTTTATCATCCCTTGATGGTTTTTGGGGGACGGTTCTCCCATGGTTAGCGGATTTGGCTGCCCCCAGAATGCCGGCGGTGTGGAAATCCGCCCAACAGAAAAAAATGTTCAGTGTAGACTACTGGGCGGATTTTCTACTGACGTCTACAGGGATGGGTGCTAGGCCGTCTTCAAATCCGATACCGTCCAATAAGCCAAATGAAAACCTGTGTGGACGCAGCATCATCCAAGCTTCACACCGACCACTTTACATTGTATCAGTGTCATATTTCCAATGTTCATGAGAAGATGCTTACGAATATGTGAGGGTGCACTCAGTTTCATGAGATGCTGTATTTGGACGGGGATAATACCGTACACAAAATACATGAATCAGGGTCCAAGTAGCGGTGTATGTAAAAGCCAATACCAGGTGACGTGTATACCCAAGATTGTCCTGACATGGTACAGCTGGCATAGGGTGCGGGGCAATATGTAAATTAGGGGGGATTCTTGGAATTTTACAGTAAAGCGGCAACTGTTGCCCATAGTAACTAATCACAGATATTATTGTATAATGAGGATTAACAGGTAATAAACACCCCCCCCCCCTGCTCCATGAATCACTGTAAAATAGTAGTTATACATGTAGTAATCTCCACCCCCCCCCCCAGTTTATCCCTGTATATAATGTAAGTAAAACAGGGTAGTAATCACCCCTACCCCCTCCAGGTAGTCACTGTTATAGAGGAGGTATACAGGGTAGTTAAACCTTCCTCCCCCCCCCCCCCAGGCCTCCAGAATCACTGTATATAGAGGAGTATACAGGTAGTAATCTCCCCCCCCTCCAGGTATCACTGTATATAGAGGAGTATACAGGTAGTAATCTCCGCCCCCCCCCCGCCTCTCCATGGTATCACTAGTAAAGAGTAGGAGTAAACTAGTTAGTAAACTCACCCCCCCCGCCCGCGCCTAGGTATCACTGGTATATAGAGAGTATACAGGGTAGTATTCTCCCCTCCCCCCCCCCGCTCCAGTATCACTGTATATAGAGAGTATACATTAGTAACTCCCCCCCCCCCCCCCCCCCCTCCAGGTATCACGTGTAATATAAGTAGGAGATTAACAGGTAGTAATCTCCCCCGCCCCCCCCCGCTCCAGGATGGTATCACGGAATAATAAGGAGTAACAGTAGTAAACTCCCCCCCCCCCCCCGTCTCCATGAATCACTTGTAATATAGAGGAGATACAGTTATTAATCTCTCCCCCCCCCCCCCCCGCTCCAATAGTAACACAGGTATTAAGAGGAGTATACAGGTAGTAATCTCCTCCCCCCCCCCCCCACCCTGCGTCCGTTCAGGTATCACTGTAGTGATAGAGATATAGCGTTAGTAATTCTCCCACCCCGCCCTCCCCCGCTCCAGTTTATCACTGTATATCGAGGAGTATACAGTTTAGTAATCTCCCTCCACAGCCCCCCCCCCCGCTCCAGGTATCACTGTATATAGAGGAGTATACAGGTAGTAATCTCCCCCCCCCCGCTCCAGGTATCACTGTATATAGAGGAGTATACAGGTAGTAATATCCCCCCCTCCCCCCCTGCTGCCAGTATCACAGTAAATGAGTTAGTAAAACAGGTAGTACCTCGCCCCCAGCACCAGGTAAAATCACTGTATATAGAGGAGTATACAGGTAGTAATCTCCCCCCTCCAGGTATCACTGTATATAGAGGAGTATACAGGTAGTAATCTCCCCCCTCCAGGTATCACTGTATATAGAGGATTATACATGTAGTAATAACCCCCCTCGACCCGGTATCACTGTATAACGGAGTAAACAGTGATAATAACCCCCCTCCAGGTATCACACAGAATATAGGAATTAAACAGTGTAGTAAATCTTCTCCCCCACTCCAGGTATCACTGTAATATCTTGTAGTAACATGGTAGGTAATATCCCCTCCAGTATGCAACTTTATATAGAGGAGTGATACAGATATAATATCTCCCCCCCTCCATGTATCACAGTAAAAATTCGTAAAACATTGTAGAGGAATACCCCCCTATCCCAGGTATCACATAATATATGAGTGTAGATAAACAGATTAGTAATAACCCCCCTCCAGGTATCGACTTAATATAGATGTAGTATATACAGGTTAGTAAAGATCCCCCCCCCCCCTCTCCAGGTTATCACTGTAATATAATACGTGGAGAAAACAGGTAGTAATATCCCCCCTCCAGGTATCACTGTATATAGAGGAGTATACAGGTAGTAATATCCCCCCTCCAGGTATCACTTTATATAGAGGAGTATACAGGTAGTAATATCCCAACCCCCCCCCCTACCAGGTATCACTGTATAATAGAGGAGGTTATACGGTAAAATCTCCCCCTCCAGGTATCACTGTATATAGAGGAGTATACAGGTAGTAATATCCCCCCCCCTCCAGGTATCACTGTATATAGATGAGTATACAGGTTAGTAATGTCCCCGCCACCAGGTTATCACTTGTATAAAGATGAGTATATATACGGTAGTAAACCACCCCCCTCCAGGTATCACTGTATATAGAGGAGTATACAGGTAGTAAGCTCATACATGGCGCTGGTACGGACCTTCCCACACGCTCCATCCCCAATACGTACGATCTTGGAGGCTTGTCCGTGGGTCCTGGGCTCTCCTCCTCGGATTCGGGACTTGTTCGGCTTCTCGGTGCATCCGGACGCTCCGCCAGCTGATAGGCGCCCGAATTACAGCAGCGCTAAGCAGACCTGTACGGCCAAGTTCCCTGGAAGCTCGTCACTGGCTGCAGCTCCGGCACAAACCAAGTCCTCTCGGGGAGAGGGGAGCACGTAGACGTCCGGTGTCATCCACAGCCGGTGTAACGTGACGCATCCGCCCCGTCTCACTCGCGGAGACCTCATACCAAGTGTTAAATAGTGGCGAATCAGGTGACGTGTAAAAGACTTATAGAGTGTCCTAAAATGCGAGAGTACCACCCCAGTTACAGTATGCAGTGGTTCAGTCCGGGCAGTGACGCTGCTTGGTTACTATGGGTGAGAGGGCGTTATTACAGGATAACACATGAAGCCGGGGGCTAGGAACCACAGAGGGCAGCGGGCACAGGGAGCAGAGCCGAGGGGCATATGGCAGGAGATATCCGGGGTAGGGCCGGGAATACAGAGGTCAGGGGACAGGGCTGGAGATACAGGAGGCACAAGGTACTGAGGGCAGTGTGTGCAGGTGTACAAGGGGCAGATGGTACTGTGAGGCAGTGCTGGGTACAGGGGCGATGGAGGTACTGAGGGCAGTGCAGATGTAACAGGGGCAGGAGGTACGGAGGTCAGATTCAGTGGTACAAGGGTCAGAAGGGTACAGAGGCAGTGCTGGGGTACAAGGCATGAGTAACAGAGGGCAGTGCTTGGGTTACAAGGGGCATGAGTACTGAGGTCAGTGTCATGAAGAACAAGGTGGGCAGGAGGTACAGAGGGCAGTATCTGTTGTGTACCAGGATCAGAAGGGTACAGAGGCAGTTGCATTGGGTACAAGGGACAGGAGGTGACCGCTTGGCAGAGCTGGGGTACAAGTGGGCCATGAGTACCGATGAGCGGTGCATGGCTGTGTGTACAATGGGGCAAGCGGTACACTAGAGTGTGCCAGTGCTGGGGTACAATGGGGCAGGAGAAAAACAAACAGATTCTGTGCTGTGGTACAGGTGCATGGAGGTACTGAGGGGCATGAGCTGTTGGGGAACAAGGTTTCAGGCGTTGCGAGTAGGCATGGCATGGGTAAACACTTTTCATGCGTCCAGAGGGACCGTGCATTGGTACACAGGCAGGAGGAACAGATGAGCAGTAGCAGTTGGTTCCCATTGGCAGAAGTTACCGAGTGGCTAGTTGCTGGTGAACAAGTGGGTCACTATTGTACTGATGGCAGAGCTTGCGGAACCTTCTGTTGCGTAGGTAGGTAACTGAGGGCAGTGCAGGGAACAGTAGGCAGGAGGTGAGCTGTGAGGGCCAGTGGCAGGGGTACACGGTGCCTGATGAACAGTAGGGCATGCTGGTGTCACAAGGTGCAGAAGGTGACCATGCGTGTGCCGTTTGCAGTTGGTACAAGGGGGCAGGAGGTACAGGGGCAGTGCTGGGGAAAAGGGGCAAAAGGGACGGGGCGTGTTTTGGGTAAAGGGGCAAGGTAAAGGGCAGTGCGGGGTACAAGGGGGCACGATATGGGGCAGTGCGGGGTACGGGGGAGGGTTGACGGTGGGGTCAAGGGGGCACGGGTAGGGGGGCAGTGCGGGGTCGGGGCGGAGGTATGGGGCATGTGGGGTACAGGGGCAGGAGGGAAAGGGCAGTTGGGGACAGGGGCGGGGAGGTACAGGGCAGGCTGGGGAACAAGGGCCCGGGGGATGGGCAGTGCGGGACAAGGGGGAGGAAAAGGGGCAGTGCGGGGGAAAAGGGGGGGGTTTACAGAGGGCAGTGGGGGGGTTCGGGGCAGAAGGTCGAGGGCAGGCGGGGGGGGTACAGGGGCGGAGGATGAGGGCATGCTGGGGTAAAAGGGCGGGAGCCTTTGAGGGCAGTGTGAGGAAAAGGGGCGGGAGGTATGGGGCGGGTGTGGGTAAAGGGGAGGGGAAATGAGGAGTGCGGGGTAAAGGGGCAGGGGGTTTACTGGGGCGTGTGGGGTACAGGGGCGGGGTACAGGGGCAGTGCGATTTAAAAGGGGCCGGGGGACTGAGGGCTGCTGGGGTACAGGGGCAAGGGTCAGGGGCTGTGAGGTACAAGGGGCAGGAGGTCAGGGCATGCGGGGTAAGGGAGGAGGTCTGGGGCATGCTGGGGAAAAGGGGGGCAGGGGAGGTACTGGGGCAGTGTGGGTAAAGGAGCAGGGGGGTACGAGGGCAGTGCTGGGGTAAAAAGGGGGGCAAGGGTACAGGAGCATTTTGGGGGTACAGGGGGAGGGGACAGAGGGCAGTGCTGGGTAAAAGGGGGCAGTAGGGACTGAGGGCAGTGCGGGGGTTCAAGGGGCAGGAGGTACAGGGGGCTGTGGGGGTACGGGGAAGGTACTGAGGGCAGGTGGGAAAAGGGGGGGAAGTACTGAGGGCAGTGCTGGGGTACAAAGGGCAGGAGGTACAGAGGGCAGTGCGGGGTACAGGGGAGAAGTCCCTGAGGGCAGTGCTGGGGTACAAGGGGCAGGAGGTACAGAGGGCAGTGCTGGGGTACAAGGGCAGGAGGTACAGAGGGCAGTGCTGGGGTACAGGGGCAGAAGGTACAGAGGGCAGTGCTGAGGTACAAGGGGCAGGAGGTACAGAGGGCAGTGCTGGGGTACAGGGGCAGGAGGTACAGAGGGCAGTGCTGGGGTACAAAGGGCAGGAGGTACAGGAGGGCAGTGCTGGGGTACAAGGGGCAGGAGGTCCAGAGGGCAGTGCTGAGGTACAAGGGGCAGGAGGTACTGAGGGCAGTGCTGGGGTACAGGGGCAGGAGGTACTGAGGGCAGTGCTGGGGTACAAGGGGCAGGAGGTACTGAGGGCAGTGCTGGGGTACAAGGGGCAGGAGGTACTGAGGGCAGTGCTGGGGTACAAGGGGCAGGAGGTACAGAGGGCAGTGCTGGGGTACAGGGGCAGGAGGTACTGAGGGCAGTGCTGGGGTACAAAGGGCAGGAGGTACAGAGGGCAGTGCTGGGGTAAAAGGGGGCAGGAGGTCCGAGGGCAGTGCTGAGGACAAGGGGCAGGAGGTATTGAGGGCCAGTGCTGGGGGAACAGGGGCAGAGGGTACTGAGGGCAGTGCTGGGGTACAAGGGGCAGGAGGCACTGAGGGCAGCGCTGGGATACAAGGGGCAGGAGGCACTGAGGGCAGTGCTGGGGTACAAGGGGCAGGAGGCATAGGGGGCAGAGCCGAGGGTACAGGGGGTGGGGCAGGAGGTACAGGGTGGAGGAGGTACAGAGGGCAGAGAAGGCGGAACAGGGGGCCAGAGGTTAACAGGGCTGTAGAGTCAGAGTCTATGTTGGAGTCGTCATAAAATGGACTGACTCCAACTCCCAAAATATATAATAAGTTGGTCCAGTTTGTTTGATGCAGTGCAAAGAACAATTTTATATACAATCATCTTACCTATCTTATACATAAATTTGACTTGCAAGTATTTAGCATCTGCTTAGTTCTGCAGATTCTTTCCAGTAACTGCATTGCTATTGTTTTGTTCTTAAAAAAACAAAAATGTTAATTTTTATTATTTTGTTAGTATTTGGAAAATCCACTTTTGGCTTTCAGCACTGCCTGAATCCTTCTGGGCTCTGGATTAAAATCAAGCACATCTTCACCAAAATCTGATCCCAGGTCTCTTCTACACATTCCCAATGTTGGTGCTATTGTTATCCTTTAGCTTGTCAGTGTCTGTTCTACCAAAACAGCTTGGTTATTGTATCATAAAGTGATAAAAAGCCTGATGTTACCATTTTTCTACAGTAAATTTATCACTAAAAAAGGCGCCATTTATGGGGGGGTGGGAGGTTTGGGAAATTGAGGAGTTGGAGTCGGGGCTTTGGCTTGCCGACTCCACAGCCCTGGATGGTACGTGGGACAGCACGGTTACAACTAGAGGAGACACAAAGCTTGTTGTTGTGCGATGCCCACATAGGAATACAGTGAGAGGACTAGTACAGTACATGTGACTCACTGTAGTGGAGAAAGGGGCTTCAGTCCTACTACTGATGCCAGCACATGCCAGGTCTGTGTGGGCTACCAGTCCCTCTGGGAACTACCAGTGGATTTAAATAACAATTGGTACACACTGAATGGCTATCAGTAGTCTCACAAGATGACGGTAACAGATAGGCCGTCTGAAGTATAACGGTAACAACACAGAGTGCAGTACACAAAGTATATGATACATCACAAATAATGAATAAACATTGTAACTTTGTTAGGATTCTCTTTGGTGACTAATACAAAGATTATTATGTTATAAAACAAATTAGCAGAATAACGCTACTGTTTCATATAAACCCTTTGGTCTAACACATTGGTGTCAATACATCCAATACACTTCCTGTTTCTAAAGAAGCTGGAATCTATTCATTTTACTGGATGGGATTTAATCTTAAAAGAGGTTGTCTCACTACAAGGATTGCTCTGTCTGTTAAAGGCACTTTGCAATGTGTCCATTAACAGTATCCTACCTATTCCTAGATATCCCCTCTTGTATGAGCTGCATTAGCTTCTCAGGTCGCTATAGCTACAGACCTGTTTGATCTCTCCTGATAGGCCACCTGCACTGGTTGCTATGGCTGCAGACCTGTTTGATCTCTCCTGACAGGCTGCCAGCACTGGTCGCTATGGCTGCAGACCTGTTCAATCTCTCCTGATAGGCTGCCAGCACTGGTTGCTATAGCTACAGACCTGGCTTCTTTTGCAGACTAGTGGAAGCTAGTAAACACGCCCCTGAATTCAAAATGAAACCAAGAAAACAGGACTGAGGCGAGAGGAATCAATGTAGTAAGACAATCCCTTTAATACAAGTAAAGTCTTTATTGTGGAATTCAGGGCAATGGCGTGAAACACTTTGGTTGATGCCTCCCCATTTTATACTTGCTCTGTGATCCCGCAAACCTGTGTTTGATCAAAGGGTTTACATTAGGGGTGTCAAACTGCCGGCCCTCCAGCTGTTGGAAAACTACAACTCCCATCATGCTCACTGTTATAGTTTATACAAATGCATGATGGGAGTTGTAGTTTCCCAACAGCTGGAGGGCCGGCAGTTTGACACCTCTGGTTTACATGAAACAGAGATAATCTGCTCATTTGTTTTATAACATGACAACCTTTTTATTAGTCTCCAACGTTACATTGATTGTTTATTCATTATTTGTGATGTATCATATACTTTGTGTACTGCACTCTGTGATGTATCATATACTTTGTGTACTGCACTCTGTGATGTATCATATACTTTGTGTACTGCACTCTGTGATGTATCATATACTTTGTGTACTGCACTCTGTGATGTTACCCGTCATGCTTCGGACTGCCTCCCTCTTATTGGTATCTCACGAGACTACCGATAGCCATTCAGTGTATACCAATTGTTATTTAAATTTAAACCCCAATTTCCCCTTTTCTTCCATCTCCTGAAGAAGCGCTGGTCTGAGCGTGAAACGCGTTGTGTCCCCTTGTTTTATTGTTTTTAAGAAATAAGTCTTTTATGTTCACATAATTCATATCATGTCGTTGTGGTAATTTTCTCTTTGAAACGAGTTGCGAGGCAATTTTCTGTTCTGCATTTTCTCTGGTACTGTCCTGTGTGTAATCTGGGGCAATGCCAACGGCTGCTGTCAAAACTCTTATAGCCACAAACACTAAAAGAGTTTTCCCTTATTTGTTTTTCAAAATTATAATGAGTCCCATTCCCCCTCTACTTTGACAGATGTTTTTTTGTTTTTGCTTTTTACACAAGGGGAGTCCTTGCCTTCCTTTTATTCTTTTTGCATGCATTGAAGTCACATTGCTTGCGGGAAAGATGGTTCCAGAGAAGTCAATAAGCATTTTGGGGTGAATGATTCACAGAGAATTATACCATTTTGGTTGAGTGTGTCTGGATGAGTACACATGGACGAGTGGCCCAGAGAATGCCACAAAAACATTCCCCAGACTATAACACTGCCATCATTGGCTTGTGTTCTTCCAGCAGTGGTTGCAGCTTGTTTGTTCTCTGATATTTTTCGCCTGACATGCCAATGTTCATCCTTTCAATGAAGCTGAAAATGAAACTAATCAGAGAAGGCAAACTTTTGCCAATCAGAGAAGGTCCAACTCCGGCACTGTTGTGAAAA
>JAODAL010005980.1:0-30000 GCA_025379985.1 Phyllomedusa bahiana | reverse complement strand
AGCCAATTGTCCTCATGTTGAGGGAAAAATTCCTTCCTGACCAATCTGGCAACGGAATAAATCCCGGATCAACGACCCCCTCTCCAAAATCTTGTCACTATAACTTGTTATATTTACATCTAGAAATGTATCCAGACCTTCTTCAGAATCCTATTCACTATAACTTGTTATATTAACATCTAGAAATGTAACCAGACCCTCTCCAGAATCCTATTCCACTATAACATGATATGTTTGTCACTCTACAGAAAATGCAACCAAGCCTTTCTTGAACTCTGTTAGTGAAATTCACCATACAATTTCCTGTGGCAGAGAGTTCCCACAGTCTCAACACGCTCTAACAGAAAAGAATCCTTTCTATCTATTATGTAGAAATTTTCTTTCCTCCAAGACGTAGAGGATGCCCCCTTGTTCTAGATACAGTCCTGGTATAAATAAATCTTTAGCGAGATCTCTGTATTGGCCCTTAATAATATATTAAACAAATTTATTACTCCCCCCCAAAGCCATCTTTTCTCTAAACAAAAAATAATCCTAACCTTGCTAATCTTTCTGGGTATTGAGCAGTCCACCCCAGTCCTTTTTATTATTTTTGTTGCTCCGCCTTTGAACCCGTTCAAGCTCTACAATGTCTATCCTGTTGCACTGGTGCCCAAAAACTTACAACAAAATTCCATGTGTGGTCTAAACCATAGACTTGTTAGTGGGAAAATAATGTTCCCATCATGTGCATCTAAGCCCCTTTTAATACAACCATGAATCCTATTTGCCTTAGACAGCTGCTGCCTGACACTGGCTGCTACAGTTAATTTTACTGTCCACCAGGATTCCCAGTCCTTCTCCATGTCACTTTTACCACACGTTTTTTCCATTTAACATTAGTCATGTAATGGATTTTTTCCTCCCCATGTGGCAAAACCTTGCATTTATCAGTGTTAAAACACTCATCTGCCACTCCTCTGCCCAGGCCTCCCAACCTATCCAGATCCTTATCCTCTAATGTGTGGATTCCTTACAAGCTTATATCATCTGCAAAGATCGATATTCTACTGTCATCCTGTGTAAGAATCATTTATGAAAATATTCAGAGAGAGGATTGGGCCCAATACAGAGCCCGTGTTTTCCCCACTAGTGACAGGGATCCTTCTTGAGTTAGTACCGATAATTACCACCCTTTGTTTCCTATCAATTGACAGTTGCTTACCCACTTGCACACATTTTCCCCCCAGTCCAAGCATCTCATTTTACATACCAACCTTTTATGTGCGAACAGTATCAAATGCTTTAGAACAATCCAAATATATGACATCCAGTGCCTCACCCCGATCCAGTCTAGCACTGCATCCTCATAGAAGCTGATGATTTGAGTCTGAACGGACAGATTCCTTCATGAACCCATGCTGGAACGGCGTTATACATTTATTTCAAGTGAGATACTCCAGATAGCATCACTTAGAAAACCTTCAAACAATTTAACCTACAACAGAGTTAAGCTTACCGCCTAAAGTTTCGCGGATCACTTTTTAGAACCTCTTTTTGAATATTGGCACCACATATGCTATGCGCCAATCCTTTGGGACACACCCCGTTATTAAACAGTCCATAAATTTTAAATAGGGCCTAATCTAACACATTACTTAACATCTCTTAGACACGAGGTGTTACCGTCAGGGCCCTGGATTTGACTATTTAATTTCCTAATGCGAGCTGCACTCTCTGGTTAGAAAAAAATTTAAGTTGGAATTAACCTCCTCCCTTTGCTCTTCAAAAGGAAGGACATCCTCCCTCGGCAAATACAGTGGAGAATAAATTGTTTAATAATTGTTTTGCTTTTGTCTCATTGCCCCTCTACAGTCTCTCCCTCAGTACTTTTTAAAGTGCAGCATTTTGTGTTCATCTTTTTACTATTTATATAGTTAAAAAAATATTTTGGGGTTAGTGTTACTTTTCTATGGCAATACGTCTTCTGTCTTCAATCTTTGCTTCCTTTAATCTTATTTACTCACAACACTAATTTTTTCCCTATAGCTTCTTAGCGCCTTCTTCCTGCCCTCCTTGTTTTTAGTAGCTGAAAAGCTTTTCTTTTTTGTTTTTTCTTGCCTCCTTTACATCTTCTGTTGTAGATCCACATTGGGTTTTTTTCCGGTTTCAAATTATTTTTTTACCATATGGTATGTACCTCTCACAGTGGGCACCTAAGATGTTTTTTTAAAGATCTCCCATTTATTTATTTTTTCTGCTATTTTTAAACATCTTGTTCCCAGTCAATACAGTTTAGTGCCTCTCTAAGCAGGGTAAAATTACCCTTCCTCAAATTCATGTTTTTTGTGGGCTCCATGGACAAAAAGCTCTATTGAAGATAAATGGAAGTTTTATTAAAATTAAGGTCCACTTATCCCTAGTGCCCCGCAACCTGGAATTTGTTTACCCTTGTCAGGTCTATAGTCAATATTAAGTCATAAAGGCATTTTCTCTAGTCGGTTTCCTGCAACCATTTTGGGAAAGGAAAATAACTTTATAGTTATAGACAAAAACCTGTTTTCCTTTGTGTGAGCTACAAGTGTTCAGAATCCCAGTTTATGTCTGGGTATTAAAGTCGCCCAGAATAACACCACATTCTATTAGATGCATCAACTATTTGCCTGAGGAATCATAACCTTCCCTAAGGGTTCTGTTATATTTGGAGGCCTATAGCAGACTCCTATTAGAATTATATTCTTTTACTACCCCCATGTATATTTACCCCATAATGATTTCGACCTTTCATTACTGTTACCATATCTTGCCCGCAGTGTTGGCTTCAGACCAGGATTTTACATAGAGACAGACACCTCCCCCCTTCCGGTCTTACGATCCCTTCTAAATTAGACGTGTAACCCTGAAGTTAACCACCCAGTCGTAGCTCTCGTCCAGCCATGTCTCAGTTATCCCCACTAATGTCATATTATTCTTCAGCTATTAGTAGTGCTAGTTCATTTACTTGTTGTCGATTCCTGGCATTGGTTAGCATGCAATTTAGAGTGATTTTTCAGTTTTTTATTCCTTTCTCCCTGTCTTTTTAACTATTGCTACACCTCCTCCCTCCACTCCACGCCCCTGATAATTACTAATTCCCAGCTCTTTATCATCACAATCTTGCACGCTATATTGTGGAGTTTACCCTCCCCCCCCCCAGTCCCTAGTTTAAATATTCCTCCAACCTTCCCTGTCCATTTTGACCCCAATGCAGCTGCCTCCTCCCCATTTAGGTGCAGATCGTCCCTAGCATAAAGTTTGTAGCCAGGACAGAAGTCAGCCCAGTTCTCCAAAAACCCAAATCCCTCTTTCCTACACCAATTTTTGAGCCACTTATTCACCTCTCTAATCTCCCCGCTGCCATTCCCTCTGGTGAGTGCCCGTGGGCACAGGTAATATTCTGACAATATTACCTGGAGTCCTTGCCTGAGCTTTTGGCCTAGGTCCCTGAAATCGATTTTTTAAGACACTCCACCTACCTCTAACTTTGTCATTGGTGGCCAATTGTGGACCTTGACAGCCTGGATTCTCACCAGCCCCACCCAGCAATCTTGTCAGCCGCTCCGCGATATGTCGAACCCCGGGCCCCAGGTAAACAACATACTGTTCGACCAACCCGTTCTTTGTGGCAGATTTGCCCTGGCTGTGCCCCTAATAATGGAGTCCCAACTACAGCACCTGTCAGTCTTACATGCACTCCTATTCCCAATCTTACTTGAAGCAGACAGAGGGTATGTCCTTGCTGCAGCAATGCTATTTCTAAGCCGACAATCCCCCTCACCGCCAATCTTGCAAATTATGTTGGGGTGTACCAGTTTAGGACTAGCCCCCTGACTCTCTTCCCTCTACCCTTCTGTCTAACTGGTTTACCAGCTAGCTGCCTCATGTTTACCCTGCACTTCCATTGCGTACCACCCTCCCCAGCATCTTCACCTGTGAGTGATTGCTCAGTGAGCAGCAAACTCGCTTCCAACTAGCAGCTATAAGTTACATTTAGAATATTTTTATCAAGAATTGTACCATGCTCTCAAATCTAAGTTATAATGTAACAGTGGTTGATACAACTTGTAGCCTTCATAAGACGTATGCAAGTAATTTCGAATCTATGCCTAGACAACCATCCCGAGTATGAGACGAAAATATTCTTGATGTGTGATTCTGCCAATGACAAATGGATGAATGGCTTATCTGCTGTGGGAAAAGAAGTTGGCGCTCCAGGTTCTTACATATGTAAATACAATGTGATTCAACCAATTAACAATTCTGGTAGAATAAAACAATGACAATTAGTTTTACAAATATTGAACTGTGCAATTTTTTTTGCTTGAAAAAGATCTTTACAGTTGTTTGTTACTATGAAAGCCATAACGACAGAAATTCCTCCGGTGATGAAGCACAATCCACAGCTGATCACCTTTATGAGAGTGTCTTTAGGTTTACAGCAACAAATCAAACAATGCTGTCTTACAAAGGCAAGAATGAAAAATCAGTTATATTAACTCGGTACCATGTGTCATGACTCCAGTATTGACAGCAATGACAGGAAACCAAAACCAGAAATCACCCTGCACTATAATAAATCTCATGGAGGTGTGAACAAGATGGATGGAGAATATTCATGCATATTTTCAAATATACTTAATGTATCAGTCCTTAATTCCTACATAATTATATACGTGAAGACTCGGTTAAAGAAGCTTAAGAGTAGGGACAGAGAGATGCCTTATTCTTGAAGAACCTTTTCCATGAGCTTGTAATGCCTCACTGATGAACGAAGCCAACATAAAAATGCTTGACAAAGCAAACTAGAGAAGCTAGGAAACGGTGTGGCTTACATTTTTCAGGAAATTTCTAGAACATTAGAAAGAAAAGCGAAAGCGTTGTTTTATTTGTCCCAATGAACAAAGACAGGAAACAACATACTGCACCATTTGAGGCAGAAAAGTCTGTAAAGAACATTCCATCAGTGAAGATAACGTGTAAATTGTTGGGAGACCAATAAATGAAAAGGAAAAGTTGAAAAGAAAGTGTAGTTTGCAGCTTGTTTACATTTTAATACCCTTTGTTTCTGTATTTTTCATATCATACTTTGTAATTATTATAATAAAACTTGTTACATGATTAAAAGGATTCTAACCTAGAATGCATAACGCGGCTTGTACTTACTATTTCTGGTGTTTTTCTGCAAACAATTTTAATTACAATTTGTGGTATTTTTCTTATCTTACTTGGCATGTTGAAATAAACTTGTAAAGTTATTTATTTTGGGTTCCTCAAATATGTTTGCTCAGGGCCAAAAAGGCCAGGTATGTGAATGTTGTAGATTTCTAACGTCAAATTGCATATAAAACTAGGTAGGCCTGTTCACACGACTGATTTGACCGCGGTTATGGCCGCGGGTTCCGACACAGTTTCCGTGGCCAAATCGCGCCTAGTTTATTAACATGGTTTCCTATTGGAAACCGCTTTAATATTTACTGGCCGCGCGAGTGTGAGAACTCTCCTGTCAATTCTTGACAGGGAGTTCTCAGCGCGGTGTTGCCGTGGGCGTCACCGCGGGTGGTGCGTGGCTAGTCCGCGGCTCTCAGCGCGGTTTGCCCCCTGCCTATTAGTTTGCATGGGGGCAAACCCTCTCTGCAAGCTGCGCCCCAAGTCACACCTCACCCGCGCCGAGACCACGCCCAGCACCTGCGCTGCAAACCCGCATCGGGAGACGCGAGTTTGCGGCGAAGGACGGTCGAGGTTTGGCCGCGGCCAAACCCGTTGTGTGAACGGGGCCTTAAAGTCAATGGGATGAAATGAAAAATGACCAGAAAGCTTTGTGCTCATTTTTTGGCACAGATCTGCACCCAAAAAAATTGAAAAGCCAAATCTGAAAAACACTTCAAAATTCAAAGGAAATACGCAACCAAAAAAAGAAAACAAAGTTAAAAATGCTGTTCAAATACTAGTGCATCTCAAAATATTGGAAATACATGAAAAATAATTTGATATCAAAAATTTAAGTCAAATAGAAAACCCCAAATTTTTATAGACTCTTTAAGTATAATGACAATTTTAAAAAACCCGTAATACATTTGTGAGCCCTATAACAAAAAGACAGTCCTGGAGAATCCCTTTCTTTTTGAATGATATTCTAATTTTTGAGATGCACTAGTCTTTTTTAAAAGACCGTTTAGGTTTTTCGGAATCCGGCAAGTATTTTATTCTTTTTTTGTGTGGACGTACCCTAACAGGAAAGCCATAATTGTACGCTGTTCTGCAATATATTAGTATTGCAGAACAATATACAAGCAAACCTACCCCCTAGTAGTCAAGTAGCTTAAGGGGATTGAAAGTACAAATGTAAAAAAATAAAAACATTTTATTAGTATTAGAAGCTTAAAACACCCCTCTGCCATATTACAAATAAAAAAATAACTTATTTTATCAAAAAATTAGGTGCAGGTTATGTTCTGATGCATCATGTAGTCAAAACAATTGGTAAATGAATTTTTTGAGGGGGAGGGGGAAGCGTGCACACATAGACCATGGCCATGTAGCCCTTGCCTTAATCCGCATTTAGTTTAAACTGTTGAGGGTATATGTTTGGATCTTCCTCACAATAGCCATAGTAATGTTGCTGTCTTTTATGATGATTTATGCTCTCACATAGTTTTCCGATGATTTCATAACATTAGTATATATTCCTTTTTTTCCCCCCGAGGGAACATTGCCCGGGTGCGACCAAAAAATCTTTTTTTTAAAATAAGGGTCAAAAGTAGAACTAGCTCAACCTTATGCAGTTTAGGGATCCACCTGATGAGGTTACCTTGACTAAGTAGGTGGACATTGGCAATTTGATCAAAATGTGCACTGAAGGCCTCAGTTTTATGCCTGTATAGAGAACACATCGATTTTAAAATTTTTTGGAGTTTAAGCATGTTTGTTTTTTTTACAGCCACAACAGTGTGTTCCACTGTCTATATTCAGTTGAAATGGAAGTTTGGGCTAATTTTGGTATTTTTAGTATTGCTAGGTTTGTTTTTCAAAAAGAAGGAAGCACGCCCAAACAACACCCAATTTCCCATCCCCGTCTTAAAGATTTTCCCGGCTGCACCCGTTCTCTAACATCCTACCACGTACCATAGGCACAACCCCAGCCTTCACATTTTTAAAAGTGTCCTGAAAATACACTTCTTGGGAAACCCCTACCGAAACCCCTTTTTGCTAACCCACACCTTCTACACATACGTTCTTCACTCCCCACACAGGGCAATCACAGGGACTTATTGTATATAGATGTACTGTAGGGTAGTTTACCCAAATTTTTTTTTTTTTTTGTAAGCCCCCTATTTTAGAAAAAAAAGGCTGGACCATTTTAAAAATTAGCACTTCCCCCTTTTGTTTCCCCCAGCACCCCCATAGATTGAAGCTCTTCGAGCAGGGCCCCTCACACCCTTTTGTCTCATCTGAAATATGTAGGGCCCCACTGTGTAAAAGTTGTCTTTTTTTGTAATTATACCCTACATTGTACATGCTGGGAGAATAGTTGGCGCTAATAAATAAAGATTATTATTAAGGCAAATACAAATCCATAGGCACAAAGGTTGGGCACCTGAATGGAGCTGCCATAACATTAAAACCAGGTAAAGTGAGCAATATTGATCATCTTGTGACAATGGTAGCTCTCAATGGGTGAGGTATGCAGTGTTAGCAAGAGAGCAGTCAGTTCTGGGCGTTAGAAGCAGGAAAATAGGCAGATATAAGGTTGAGACGAAAAGAAAACCAAAAATTGTTTTTTGGGTAGAAGACAAGGGCCAAACAACTGATTAGTACTTCCTAGACGTGCTTAAAGGGGTGTCCTGGGAGTTCAAAAAGCTTGCACAGGATTAAAAAAAAAAAAAAAAGAAAGAAAAAATCATACTCGCCTCCTGGGTGCTCCCGTTCCGTCCCGGCGGCTGTCCCATTCATCCTGGATGTAGCTGTGATTGTTCATTGTTCACATGACAGGTAAAGCCAATCACAGGCCACAGCGGTCACATGCACATGAACACAGAGCAAAAAAAAAAGTTCTGTAGAAATGCTGCCTGAAGTCTCTTTCTGACCTAATAGGGGCACAATATGTAAAATAAATAGAAAAATATAAAAGCTCAAAAAAAAAAAAAAGTCCCACCTTGATGACCTTAAGGGTATGTTCACTCAGCATTTTTGAGCCATTTTTTAGCGCGTTTTACACACTGAAAATGGCCCAAAATCAGCCTCAAACATGTTTCAAGTCTTCTTTTATTGACTATAATGTAAAATATGCCTCGTCGTGTACACGAAGTGTATTTCACAAGCGTATTATGAGCCCGTTTTTGGATGCAATTACGGCCGTAAAAAAAAGTGACATGCCAATTCTTGAGACGTTTTTCACTTGTAAAATCCCCATAGGACGCAGTGGGGATAGAATTTTTCATAATACGTTTCGAAAAACGACTCTAATCAGCTGATTTGGAAGCGTAACTTTACACTTCAAAAAATGCCGTGTGAGTATACCCAAACACTAAACTATTCACAAAAAGTTAGGGCTATTTGGCTTTTGGTTGAAATTTCAGGATGAACATAAAACATTCTGAAAATATTTTTATATGCACAAAATTAAACCATCTCTTAACTTTAGAATGCACACGTCTAACTGTTCAGTGTTTCAATACTTTTTTCACAACTTGCTGATCTCTAACAAGGAGCTTAATGGCAAAATTCCCAACAAGTGTCTGATCCCTGAATCGCCCAATACATTTAGGGGATCAATTTTAATTGGGATTTAAACAGTTCTCCTCATCCTGCTGTTCAAATTGTGACATCATGAGACCAAGACAACACCTTACAATTGATCAACAGTGCCTTCAAGCAGGATTCACTCAGATGGAAGTGGCCACTGTGCCTCTCCCTTCCATTAAACATTGCTGGAGTCGTGTGGCATTCATCATCCAGTTTCGCAGGGCATTGTTGACAATGAAGCGGTCATCAGTGTGTGATGAAGCCAAAGGACGTCCACTTCTTTGCCTTTCTGTGACTCTTCCAGTCTCTCTGTATCTCTTTTACAACTGGCTGATGACACTCTGTGACACTCTAAGCTCAGTGGCCGCTTCCGTCTGAGAGCATCCTGCTTGAAGCCTCATAATGACGAGGCACTGCTGATCAATTGTAAGGTGTTGTCTTGGTCTAATGATATCAAAATGTGAACAGCAGGATGAGGAGGACTGTTTAAATCCCAATTTTAAATTAATCCCCTAAATTTATTGGGCAATTCAGGATTCAAACACCTGTTGGAAATTTTGCCATTAAGCTCCTGGCAAGTTGTGCAAAAAGTACTGAAACATTGAACAGTTTGACGTGTACATTATAAAAGTTAGAGATGGTCTTATTTAGTTAATTAAAAAAATGTTCAAGAAATGTTATTTTCATCCTGAAAAATCCAAATATCTCTAACTTTTTGTGAGTGGTGTATGTATCACCTCTATAAAAACATCTGTAACGGAAAAGTGACAGAATTGCAAAACTTATTTCAGCCCCATTTTTTCCGATTTAAGAAAATGCAAACAATTTTTTTTATTCTCACCTTTTAACCTGATATTATTTAAAAAACAGATCTAATGGAGAAATTACCGAAAAATAATGCCTTCTGTATCGGGGGAAAAATGAATAGAATAAACAAGCACTAGACAGCAATAAAGTATTCAAACCCCAATGCACTAAAAAAAAAAGAGTGAAAGATGCTTAGTCAGGAAGGTGGGGGGGGGGGGGGTGAATTGGAGAGCAGGCAGAAAAATGTATTGTATTACATATTTACCCTGCACTAGGTCATATGCAATGATTTCCATAGGAACGTTCTTGTGTAGGTGTCGTACTGTGCAGACATATTACAATTGTCAGCCCCACAGCTGCATGCTTTAGGTTTATCCATGTGTGGGTCTGTTCATGCCGTGGTATATGGCAGCACAACACAGCTCCCTTTTACCAAGGACATAAATCGCGCTGAGCATTACTGCAGGCCAGAGACTTGATTGCATTGCATTCCCTGTGTTGCCGCAAGCTGTATTTTTGTACCAAGAGATAGAACAAGTAAATTATTTTTCCACTTCCAGGCGTTATAGGTTCACATAATTTTATATGCCTGTTGGCCGTTCAGGCTGCACTTCTCACTTAGAACTTATGTAGTGCTTTGGGCAGACCTTTTCAGCATGTACATGAGGCCCCAGGGTATTTTCTGCTCAGCCTCTTTTCCCACTTCATAAAACAAAATTGAAAGAAGAATTAGCTACACAGGACCATCACCACTAGGAATATATTTTCTGCAAAATTGGTAGTTCACATGAAACAACCCTCACAGTCAGATCTCCAAATTGCATTCCAGGTAATATTGCTGTGTTAACATTTATACGTACAGCTGAATGAAATTCTAGTAATTCTAGAAATTCTCATAAAACCAGCAGTACATATTAATAATTTCAAGCATTTTCTTGGACTCTTCTGGTTCCAAATACTTAAGGGAGGTGCGCGCAAGTCTTTTTGAAAGCCATTGCCAGGCAACTTACACTGAATTTCTAAGTACACTGCTTGGAAATGGTGATTTACCTACTGAAGCTTTTTATATCGTTTACATAAAATATATTTTTACATGTATAAGATTCGGCCCTGGTATTTCACACAGGATTTCTTTGAGTGAGGTTAAGAAGAGGCATTTTATATAAAAAAAAAAAAGGAAATATCGGGGCAGTTTTTTTTTTATGAAGTAACAATAAATGTATGATATGCACAAAAAATACTTAAAAAACACTAAAATATTTATTGCAATTAAAATGTCTATTTTTAAGGCATCAGCCAATAGTTCCAATCTCCATTGGACCATACTGGGTCTGGTTGTAAAAGAGGCCCCAGCCCCTTGTTAAGACCGTCCCCTAATCTGTCAACTGGAAACAAATGGGGAAATCAATCACTGTCTTCCACAAGAGTGTCTAAGGCAATGTTCACATGGCGTAATCACAGGGCGTACAGTACGCTCCACAATTACGCCGGGTGTTTGGGAGTCGCGCTGATACGCGTGTACTCCTGCGATGTGGGGTGGGTTGCGGCCCCATTGACAGTTATTTCTCATGGCGCGTATTCGTCACAAGTAATTGACATGTCACTTATCTCCCCGCGTGTACAATACGATCGTATTGTACGAGCGGGACGAGGAGGCGTAATCCATAGTTCTCTATGAGAACTATGGATTACCGTCATGTCAGCATGCATCTCACCCGTATTAGAGTGCAAATACGCTGTGAAATGCGCACCGAAATTCCCCCATGTGAATATAGCCTAAGGATATGTTCACAAGGGCAAATTTCGGTGCGCATTTTGCGTCGTATTTGCGCTCTAATACGAGTGAGATGCGTGCCGAAATTACGGTAATCCGTAGCTCTCATAGAGAACTATGGATTACGCCTCCTCTCCCGCTCATACAATACGATCGTATTGTACACGCGGGGAGATAAGTGACCTGTCAATTACTTGCGGCGAATATAAAAAATTATCTCAGGTCCATAGATGGAAAATCAAAAAATGTATTCACCACTGAAAATTTAAAAAAATAGACAGATATACAGTAAAACACAACAAAATGCTACAAATTTGGTATCATCACAATTGTAGCAACCTGCAGAATACAGACAGCAGATGTATTCTGCTATACAGGTGTTATTTATACCAAAAAGTGAACAACATCAATGTGAAACCCCTAAAAAAGGGGAAATTTTGTGCCCTTTTTTTTTTAAGTTGCACCCCACATACAATTTTTTGGGGATCTGCCAGTATACTATATGACATGGTCTATGGCACCATGAAACATTACATATTCCTCAACAAAAAAAACCCTTATTCAACTAGGTAGACGGAAAAATAAAACAGTTTGGCTCAAAGGAGGGGGGAAAAAATCAAAAGCAAAAAATGTGAAAATTGCTACATCATTGAGGGGTTAATTCTGTGTTAAACAACAGATGACACGTATGAACTTTTAAAAAAAAATCTTTTTTTTGTGATTTCTGCAGTGCCTGCTTACCTAAAGGGAGTTTCCCAAATTTAAAACCCTGCACGATCCTGGTAGCATTTTAAGACAGGAGACCTGAGTTGGTTGATCCATTGGGGGAGCCCAGGATGAACAGCTTCTGTATGCCCTTTTCATAAAAAAAGGCTGTCAATCACTGAAAAAACCGCCCATGACTCCATGGGCTCAGAAAAACAAGGATTTAAATGCATAAAATACAACTTTACAAAATCTTGTAAAAAAACAATAATCAACTACTTAAAGGATTTCTCACTGGCTGTTTCACGATAAAAAAGCTTTTTCACACTCATCTGTCTCCCAGTCTATAGAGGGTTTTTTCAGTGATTAGCATACTAGTTTTCTCTGTAACCACTGAGTGGTTACACGACAGGGGCATGGGATGAATTTCAGTAAACTAAAGGACTGTGTTTTGGAGGACTGAAAAGAGTTGCTTATCTGTAATCTTTTTAGAGATCATTTGATTGCTCCGGACTGAGCCGTCCATCCGTGGTGACATCACGTCCTGCTCTCTAATCAGATAACAGCGTTATGGTCAGGTAACCATAGAAACTTGTGTACACTCAGAGCACATAAAATCATAACTAAAGTGAAATCTATTGACTAATGTATTTAGAAAAAGTCTTCAATTACCTGTGCCTTTTAAAAAGGGTTGAAACTTTTCATAAATGGGTCTCAGAAAAAGGGGACAGTGAAACAATAAAATTTTGCAATGGGATGTTATTAGAAAGTGTCTTGTTTTCCCTTTCTCCCTTCCTTTAGTGTGCTGTACTCACTTTCATGCCCGGTCGGATTCCTCCCCCCTGGTTTTCTATTGGCTCCGACTTACTCATTACTTCCACCCGCCCCCCCCCCGGTCGAAAATCAGGGAGGCGCATTCCTGCGCTGTTTCCCGCTCCCCCTCCCTCTGTTTTCCCTCTGCTATAGTAAAATGAGTCCGGCATGCTCGTAGCCTGGAGTCATTTTACTAACTTCCTCTTCGCTTCCTGTATTTCAATCACACAGCAGCGAAAAGACTTATTCTTTGCGGCAGGATGGAGGATGGCAGGATGGATCCATTAACCCCCACCCATCTCCATCGGATCCATCCGTCCATCCTTCCGTCCATCCTTCTGTCCATCATCTGTCCATCCATCTTCGCCATCCTCCGTCCATCCATCCGCCCATCTTCTTCCATATTGTCCGTCCATCGTCTGTCCATCCATCCACCCCTTCCTCCTCCTTCCGCCCATCCATGCCATCCTTTTTTTCCATATCTGCCGTCCATCTGCTGCCCACCCCACCACTTCCGTCCACCCCATCTGTCTCCACCCGGGGAGGGGGGTTAGCGACATCACTCCAGGCACAAACTTCCAGGGAGGAGTTGCAGAGCTCTTCTATCCACTCCCTCTGCTTTCACGGAATGATACTGTCTCGAGAGCGGGCAAAAACGATGATGGGGGAGAGGGGGTGATGTCATCCTCCTTCAGTAAAGAAATGCCCAGCTCGGTGGAGAAGCAACGCCCCTGGATTTGAGGAAGTGAGAAGCTTAAACTCAAAGAAAACAGCCGAACTGATGAAGTGATAAATCCCCCTTTAAGTCGAGAGCTAATCTTTGCAGTGAGAAAATCCCTTTAACTACTCCTGCTCTATATCATGGTGTCTGCAGATCAGATAGCATGTTTAATGTGACAGGTTCACTTTAAATCAATGCCTCCCAATTGCACTTGGGCTACTGTTTCGCCCCCCGGGTATTTCCCGGGACCCCCCCCTTTGCCATTTTGTAAAACACTGGTCTAGGTCCATTGCTGGCAATAAGCTATATTATCTCTAGGTAATTATGACATCATTCCATTTATATTTTATATTGCATTATTTAAAACCTAGTCCATGGATAACATTTTCACATGACATTAATGAGGGAACACATGGTTAGCTACCTAATTGCCGAAAACCTCTGGCTTCCAGTGGCTTTTGTTTAACCAGTAAGCTTTTAAGAGTATCTCCCGAGCTAGTAAGTGAGTCCAGTACACAAATGTTTTGGGGTAGTAATGTCCTGTTGAACAAACCCCAACAGGCCCCAAACTGCCGACTGTGGGGGGCCACCCGCGGAGAAAGGAAAGCTGCGAAATGGAGAGATTTATAGATATTTTTTTCTTTTCTAAAGGGTATCAACAGTTTGGTTTTGGGGATTTAGTGTTAAATAAAGCCTATTATTTTCACATTTTTTTAAAACTTGCTTGAAAAAAGGAACTCTACAAGTGACGGTGGTTGAGTCCTGCTGGGCAACATAGTTTATAGCGCACATGGATTTTATTTTATGTCTATGCTATTGTTAGTTACTAAGTAACAATTCATTCTGTTTCTCTACATAATACATTCTCACTATCATGTTACTTCATATCTTGTGTATTTGCTTTAAGTTTATGAATATGTTTGGGAAAACTCTTACGGATGGAGAAAACTGAGTTTATCATCTTTCCCCCATCCCTCTACATCAGATATGTCTAGAATAGTCAATAGCTCCATGCTTTCCCCACTACCACAAGTCCTCTGCCTCGGGATAGCCTTTGACTCTGCCCTGACTTTCAAATTGCACATCTAAGCCCTTACCACCTCCTGCTGCTTCCACCAGAAAAATATTTCCAAAATCTGCTCCAATCTTGACTCTGCAAAAAATGCTTGTTCATATCCTTATCCTTTCCCACCTGGATTTTCTGAACAAACCTTTCTTTTTGTCTCCTAAAACTTTTGCCCCCTTTATTCCCCCCCCCCTAAACGCCACTGACTCTCCTCTTTTATGCCTCTACCCAGGGCTGACGTAAAGGCAGTACAGGGGGTACTGCTACACGGGGCCCGGAGGTGTCTGAGGTTTTAGGTTTTTGTTAAGTGGGTGCTGTGTCTGAGGCGGGGGGGCTTTCTGGGCTGGGGGGTTTTTGTGTCTGAGGTGGGGGGATCTGTATTTTTGGGGCGTGGTTGGCAGAGGGCAAGTTGACATGGCGTTTGCACAGATGCTTCAGCTGTATAAGGCCCTGAAATTTCTGATGGCGGCCCTGCCTCTACCTCTCTATAAACTTTCCCCTCTGCCAGTCCTTTCACTGGTTACCTATTGTCCAGTGAATTCAGTTCAAGTTACTTATCATGATATGCAGGGCTCTCCAAAACCTGCCCCCCACCTGTTATATAAATTTCCAGATTCCTCCCCTCACACAGTCTCCAATCCTCAGAACCTTTTTCTCTTGCCAGGTCCTTGCACAACCGTCTCCAAGGTTTCTCCTGTGCTTCCCACATATTCTGGAACTCACTGCCCCAACACATCAGACTCTCTCTCTCTCCTCTTGCATTTTCAATAGTAAAAAAAAAAAAAAAAACCTTTCTTAAAGATAGTCACACTTCAATACCTCTCCCCACTGCACCAGAATACACACCTCTCCCTCCACCCCTTTCTGTCTCCAGTCCTCTGTTGTAATTGTAACCCCAAATGGGAAAGGGTCCTCTACTTCTGTACCCATTTGTGGTTAGTGTTAACAGGACTGGGACAAGGTGTTCTGGTGCCCGAGCCAAATCCGGCACATAGCGCACTCCACCCCCAGCCCCTTCAATAAAATTTCAGCCCACTGCATACCTTCTTGCACCCCCTTCCTGCCTGGAATGAAGTGGAGCCCCAGTCGGTCACCTACCCGTCATCCCAGTCCTGAGTGTTAATATTGTATCTGTACTGTTTATATATTATGTATTTGAACTCTTTTCATTGTACAGTGCCCTGGAATTAATGGCGCTCTAAAATAAATAATGAGAACCACTAATAGGGTTTACCTGGACATTTATATCGATAGCCTATCCTTAGAATAGGAAAGGCCATCAATAGGTTTCTCGTATTTATACCCCACCCACGGTGGTATCAAATTGATCGTGGGCCTTCTGTTCTTGCGCCCCGAAAAGATGACCTGGCTACAGGAGTATATAAAGTAAATCCAGGCCAATTCAGACCTAAGTCATGAAGCATACACTGGAAAATAAGTATTTGATACACTGGCAATTTTGCCACTTTTTTAGGTACACTTCAACTGTGAGAGATAGAATCTATAAAAAAATCCAGAAAAATCACATTGTATGATTTCTAAAAAAAATTATTTGCATTTTGTTGCATGAAAAAAAAATTTGGGTCAGCTTCCCCCAACAAAAATTCACCTTTCACGAGCTTTTTAAATTTTTTTTTTAAAAAACCCCCCCGCTCGAATTTATTACCCGTATTAATTTTACCTGTTTTGAATTTGTTAGTTGGATAAAAGCACCTGTCCATACAATACATCCCCCTCCCACCATGGCCCTGACCAAAGAGCTGTAAAGGACACCGGGGCAAAATTGTGACCTCACAAGGAGAATGGTTTACAGGACAATAGGGAAGCAGCTTGGTAAGAAGGGAATAACTGTTGGCGCAATGATTTTGAAAATGAAAGAAACACAAGGGACTTCAAACTTCATTTATCGGGGCTCCATGGAAATCTTGCCTTTTTGGGTTTTGGAATTCTGAAGAGAAAGAAGAGCCCAGAAACAAGGGAGGACCCGGTCAATGACCCCGGTAGAGCTGGGTCCACATTCTCACAATTACCGTTAGTAAAACTACTCATCCATGGATTAAAAAAAGGCAGGACATCAAGGTCCCCCTGCTTGCCAGAAAATGCCCGGCCTGTTTAAAAATTTTCCAAAGACCTCTGGGTGACCAGAGGGGCAGGGAGAAGGGGCATGTGGGCAGATGAGACCAAACTATAACTTTTTTGGGTTTAAAACACCCTCGTTTTGGAGGAAGGGGAAGGATGGGTACACTGGGGCAGGGAAAATCATTTTTTTGGGGGTATTTTTCTGCAAAGGGGAGAGGAAGACTGCAGCACAATGAAGGGAGAATGGATGGGGCCATGTGGCGTGAGATATTGGCCAACAAGCTCCTTCCCTCAGCAAGAGCATTGAAGATAGGACGAGGTTGGATTTTCCAGTAGGACAATGTCCCGAAAACACACAGCCAGGGCAACTAAGGAGTGGATCCGTAAGAAGCATTCCAAGCCTGATGACCTAGCCATCTCCCAAACTGAACCCAACGAAAACCTTTTAGGAAGCTGAAACCCAATGTAACCTAGGGACAGCTCTGAAATCTGAAGGATCTGGAGAAGATCTATAAGGAGGAGTGGCCAAATCCTTGCTGCAGTGTGCAAACTTGGTCAAGAACTACAGGAAACATCTGACCTCTGTAATTTCAAACCAAAGGTTTCTGTACCAAATATTCAATTCTGTTTTTCTTTTGTATCAAATACTTATTTCATGTAATAAAATGCAAATTATTCATTTATAAATCATACAGTGTGATTTTCTGGATTTTTTTTAGATTCTGTCTCTCCTAGTTGAATTTAGTTAAAAATTACAGACATGGTAACAAAAAATAAGGATGCAAAAACTGCAAACAGTCAGCTCACCTGGTGTGTGGGATACATGAAGAGAACGCCCGGATAGGTAGTGAAAGCTCACTCCAGGAAACAAACAGGGATCAATGCAAAAATCCAGCTACACCTCTAGTGTTAAAATGGAAGAACGTTCAAGAGCTTTATTTAAGAGTAGATAAGAGAGTCCAAAACATCGTGTAGGATGACATACACTGTAGTCGCAAATGGATGGCCGACGCTCGGAGCGTGCCTGCTCCTTAATCATGCATACAATAATGAAATTACAGATGGTTTTAAATAGTACCCCGCCCTACGGTCCACGTGAGTCCCTCACTGATCAGACGGCCAAACAATGAAAACTTAATTAAAACACCAATAATGGACAATGACTTTAAAAGCAAACAGAATAGCGACCTAATTGGACGAAGATTAATAATACACATTAATCAGACTTTGTTGAGGCCATTAGAAATCTGGTATCCTAAATTTAAAAACCACATGCCTCACGTGCCCGTAATTTTTTCAGATGGTCACCCCTCCTAAGTGGTTTAGAGACTCGTTCTATACCCTATACTTTAAATGTCGTTGTATCAACCATGGTGCACATCACGAAAAATGTTTTGGATTGCCATAGAGATGCCTACATTTATCTGTTTCTTGCTGTCAGACAGGTGTCTGCGGATCCGTACTTTAAGAGACGCAAGGTAGTAAACCCACATACTGGATTTTGATCGCAAGTAATCAAATAAACAACGTAACGAGTGTTACAATTGATACATGATTTTATGGCAAAAGTAGAGCACTGAGTGATGGAAAAAAACTCTTTGGAAATAGATACGTAGTTACATGTAATGCACCTGGAATGATTACATCTGAACATGCCAGTGTTGGATAACCACGTTTGTTGACGTACACACGGGGTATTTTAGAAAAGACTGGGGGACAAAGCTGATCTTTAGGTTTGTCCCTTTCTGGAGACAAACCTGACATTATCCGAAGATACAATCTGTTTAGAGCTGTTGGCTTCAGTTAAAATGGGAAGATATTTCTTTACTATATTACAGATTTGCTTGAACTGAGGGCTGAAAGTGGTGGAAAAGGTAATTGCCCCTTGTTTGATAACATCATTGTTTTTGTTTTTTTTGTATTTTTTGGTTTTAAGAGCTTTTTTTCTGGGGCCCTGCGAATCCTATCATTGGTTTTTTCAAATAGCCTTTGGGGATTCCTGTTTGGATTAATCTAAGGTTAGTTTCTTGCTGTAGTGTGGTAAATAGATGGAAAGAGAAATTTCTTTTGATTCGTTTTTTGTCCCATAAGGTATGCCACGAATGCATGACGAGGATGATTGGAAGTGGCATAAGATTGGGTTTTCCTAGCAATATTTTTCCTGTGGGGAAATATTTCAATTTTGGATTTGGCTACGGTGTGATACCAAAAAAATTTATGCTCTTTTTTTTCCCCACTCCAAAATGAAGCTTAAATTCAAGGGGTTGTCGTTAACGATAGTCCAAAATTATCCCCGTTCTCCCTGGATCCCCCCCCACCCAGGAGCAGGTGTCTATTAAGGACCATACCCCTGATGGGGGAGGAAAGGGAAAGAAGTGGAAAACAGGGATCTTCCTCCCAGGCGGACTAAAAATTTTTCGCCAAGGAAGGAGAGAAACCCGGCCCCCCTCGACGCACCGCAAGCTCAGATAAAAGGATCCTCAAGTAAAAAATTGGAAATCAAAAGGTATCAGTAACATGATAAGAAATGAATAAATTGAAAAATAGTTGTAAAACGTTCCAAATGTTTTTCAAGGATACGTGGCTAGTGGTGAGGGGAAAGGAGGAATCAGGGGTCACATCACAAGTAACCATGAGTGTGGGGTCCCAATTCTACCCGATGCATGTTCTGAGCTCTTAGTATCTTTTTGTGGCCGGAATAGAGAGCATAAGGGCTGGAGGGTGGAATCTGCCTGACCCTGTGGGGTCACAAAGGAACCAATGCCGCCACTAGGTCAAATAAACAAAGTAACGAGTGTTACAATTGTTTAAAAGATTTTATGCAAAAGTAGAGCATGAGTGTGAAAAAAAAAAATCTTTGGAAATGGATACGTGTTTCATGTAATGCCCCGGGTGATTACATTGAACTTTAAGTGTTGGATAACACGTTTGTTGAGGGACCCCCGGGTGTAGTTAGAAAGAGACTGGGGGACAAAAGAGATCTTAAGGTTTGTCCCTTTCTGGAGACAAACCGGACATTATCCGAAGATACAATCTGTTTAGAGCTGTTGGCTTCAGTTCAGCTCTACTTTTGCCATAAAATCATTTATCAATTGTAACACTCGTTACGTTGTTTATTTGATTACTGTGTCAAAAACAATATGTGGGTTGTACTACCTGCTCTCTTAAAGTACGGATCCGCAGACACCTGTCTGACAGCAAGAAACAGATAAATGTAGGCATCTCTATGGCATCCAAACATTTTCGTGATGTGCACCATGGTGATACAACGACATTTAAAGTATAGGGTATAGAACGAGTCTCTAAACCACTTAGGAGGGGTGACCATCTGAAAAAATTACGGGCACGTGAGGCATGGTGGATTTTTAAATTAGATACCAGATTTCCTAATGGCCTCAACAAACGTCATGATCTAATGTGTCATTATTAATCTTTCGTCCAATTATGTCGCTATTCTGTTTGCTTTTAACGTCATTGTCCATTATTGGTTGTTTTAATTAAGTTTTCATTGTTTGGCCGTCAGGTCATGTGAGGACTCACGTGACCGTAGGGCGGTACTATTTAAACCATCTGTAATCTCATTATTGTATGCCATGAATAAGGAGCAGGTACGCTCCGAAAGGTGTCGGCTACCCATGCGTCTATAGTGTGTCATCCTACACGATGTTTGGACTTTCTTAATCTACTCTTAAATAAAGCTCTGGAACGTCTTCCATTTTAAACTAGAAGGTGTACGCTGGATTTTTGCATTGATCCCTGAAAAATTACAGACCTCTCCATTCTTTGTAGCGGGGAAAATGTGCAGAATCACCAGTGTATCAAATACTTATTTTCCCCACTATATGTCTGGGCTTTTGAAACTGTTTTGATGCAACTTCTATGAAAAATCACTCTTTGTACGTAAATCATATACTGTGCATTCATGCTGTTGGATAAAACACATGGGGCGACATGTATGAATCCTGGCACTAACAGTCCAATTCTTAATAGCTTTAAGGCAGTGTGGAAGGTGCCAGAATGTATGAACCTGTTCTTCTGCAGGTCATACATACAGGTGCAGTGTAGAGCCAATACCACAAGTCTGGCTCAGGCACCACCTTTACTCTTTTCTGGATGGTCTTCTGCAGGGCATACATACAGGCAGTGTAGGCCAATACCACAAGTCTGGGTTCAGGCACTACCTTTACCCTGGTCTTGGGTGTTCTTCTGCAGGTCATACATACAGGGCAGTGTAGAGCCAATACCACAAGTCTGGCTCAGGCACCACCTTTACCCTGGTCTGGTGGTCTTCTGCAGGTCATACATACAGGGCAGTGTAGCCAATACCACAAGTCTGGCTCAGGCACCACCTTTACCTGGTTGGCTTTTCTTCTGTAGGTCATACATACACGGCCCTGTAGAGCCAATACCACAAGTCTGGCTCAGGCACCACCTTTACCCTGCACTGGCTGTTTTTCTGCAGGTCATACATACAGGTGCAGTGTAGAGCCAATACCACAAGTCTGGCTCAGGCACCACCTTTGCCCTGGTCTGGATGGTCTTCTGCAGGTCATACATACAGGGCAGTGTAGAGCCAATACCACAAGTCTGGCTCAGGGACTACCTTTACCCTGGTCTGGCTGTTCTTCTGCAGGTCATACATACAGGCGCAGGTAGAAGCCAAACCACAAGTCTGGCTCAGGCACCACCTTTACCCTGGGTCTGGTGTTTTTTCTGCAGGTCATACATACAGGGCAGTGTAGACAATACCACAAGTCTGGCTCAGGCACCACCTTTACCCTGGTCTGGCTGTTCTAACTGTTCTGTGTCTAGATTTGGCGTCAAAGAATCGTAAATGTGTCTACTTCTATGAATGTGGTGCGACGCCCCCAGAACGTCCCTAATCTTTGGCGCATTACAAAGTGTCAAGCTGGTGTTATTGTATAAAAGTTTGGAATGTGACTGTTCATACATCTATAGAACAGGGCTACTTCTATATTTTGATGCCAGAAAACTGTCGCAGCCCCATTCATACAGGTCGCCCAAGTTGTTCCATGGATTTACTATATATTATGGAATTGGTTTCCTTCCACTGAGCACCCCACAACATCACTGAAGGTGTGTGGTACCTCTTCTTCTTCTACTTCTGACTACAGAAGGGACATTGCTCCAGTTGTGCCTCGTATTGCAAACACCACATCTCCTTCATCCAGTGGACCATTTGATGGAGGTCCGACTGCCCTCACCCCTGTCTGTTATTGATGGCCTATGCCAAAAGTGACAAAGAGGGGCACTGAAACTCCAGAGGTTCTCTTGGCAGCAGGGGCAGGCAAAAAGGTTGTTTAACCCGGGAGCCACAACCAATAGCGCGTGGCTTTAGGGATTTGACAGAGGCGGGGGGCCCAATTCCTTGGGCACCAGCGGTATAAGGGGTCTGTTTGTTCCCATGTCGGGGACGTAGTACCGGGGGGAAGGGATTGGTAGGCTGGCTGACAATTAGCAAAATTCATTGAGGTACAGTCATGTAGACTCAGTTCAGTCCCACACATCCACAAGTGAAAAAAAAAAAAAAAAATACAGTAAAACATACATACCACTCATTCCCATTATAAATTCTTATGACATAAAAAAAATGAAAAAGAAAAAAAAGAGTACACAAATTTGCCATCACCAAAACGTACATTGGATTGTATGGAATTTGAAAGGAATTCGTCCCATCAATGTATGATATTTCAGATATGTGACCCATTTACCCAGCTGAGTTTCAGACCCCTGGCCTAGGCCTTCAATCCTGTAGTCCTTAAAGGGGTGAACTAGGGCTAGGTTAGCCTGAAACGCGTAAGCGTGCTGTGCTCCAAGTAACACTTTTTATTCATTATTTTTTTTATTAGATATAGATGTAAAATAAAGTTTCTTGAATTTTATTCGATGGTGCCAGAAAACCATTTACTTCACTTGTAGCATTACAGTACTTACTAGGGGAAAACCCAACAGTTTTCCCAACACACTCCCGGGAAAATAGATTCGAGACTATATCATAAGAATCAAAAAAGGTGACCCGCTTTGTATTTTTTCATGATTCCATGATGTCTGACCTGGATAAAAAACATATAAAAAAAAAAAAAATAGGGCAACTGGTTGGCGAAAAATGCAAACACAAACAATATCTAGAAAAATACTAGCCTAAAAAACAGTCAAAGGGGAACATAAAATTTTTTGGTAAAGCTTTTTCTGCGACTTTTAATTTATCGTATATTTTGTATTGTTTTTGCTTTTTACTCCCACCCAGTGTCCCTAGCTCATTTTTCTAAAAAAATTTTTTTGGGTGTGCAAGCAAATTAGTTTTTAGACTTTTGTTGGGGGGGGGGCTCCCCCCATTTGTTTTTTTGCACTCCGCCCTGAAAGGGCTTTTTAAATGGGTACGAACAGTTTATGCGGGAACTTCTCTCCCTGAATTGGGGGTTTGGACAGTGCCGGGGGTAACTTATGGGGCGAATGTATGATGGGGTTTTTTCACCCTTTTTTGCCGTACAATCCCTAAACTACCCTTTAACATTCTAATACCTAATGTATGGTTAGGGGCATTGTTCGTAGCACTTGACATTTTTCAAATGTGCCTAACATAAAGGGGGTTTTTCGGGGGCGTTCGGGGGGAGTTATAGCGTTCGCCCCACTTTGTAATATTGACAATCTATGAATTAGTTGGGCAAAACTACGATTCCGTCGAACAGGCAAACCTATTTCAATGTGGTCTGCCTGAGCCTGAGAGTCGAAGGGGAAAAAAGATTTCGTGGGGGGGCAAAAATGTCCAATATTTCTCAATTTCACCAGTAAAATAAAAAAAAATAATTTTTATAATTTATAAAAATGTAAAAAATTTAATTTTTTAAAATTAAATAAATATATGATCTTTTAAAAATTAATTAAAAAATATAATGTCCCCAAAATATAGAATATCTCCTAAAAAATTTTTTTAAAAAATTAAATAAAAACTAAAACAAAATTTTACTTTTTAAAAAACCCTTGATTATGTTGTTTTTTTTATATTTTTAAAATTCTTATACATTAAATTTACATAAAACCTTATACATTTTAAATTTTTTTTTTGTGTCTCACCTTTTTTTCACTACAGCAAAAGCCCACCTGCAGGATTGCTGGGCCCTTGGTCCCAAAGCAGGATCAGTACCATAGTTTCTATTCATGACCTATTCAATGACTTCTCTTTTTTCCGCCTATTATGCCTTAATAGTTGGACTTACTTATCCCCCTAAGTTCCATAATCCCCCAAACACACAGGTGAGGGCGATGAACTCTACACCCCATTTAAAACCAAAAAAAACCACTTTCAAACGGGCCATTATCACTAAAACCCAACTCGAAAATTCACTTGAAGTGCCTTCCTTCATAATTTGCCCATAGCCCTTTCCCCTTTGGGATTGGGGGTCGATTTTGATCTAAAATTACACAAGAACCTAGTTTTCTGTTTTTAAAAGTGCAAAATGTTTTTCCAAAAAATTCCTATGTTCCCTTTACTATTTTCATGTAGTGAGTGTGTGATATTGGATTAAAATTAAACTATGAAAAACAAAAGGGAAGATACGGCTTGGATAAACCCTTTTTGCTTTCTAAAGGGCCCTGTGGGTAAAAGAAAAATTGAGGATTTGTTACATCCCAGAGGGCCTTGGCTTCTCACCTTTTTTCCCATAATCCCCTTTTTATAGAGTAGAGTGCGAAAAGGCAAAAAACTCTAACCCGTTCGTCCGGGTGCTCTCCTTAAGGGGATGTTTCCCCCTCCGGGGCCCTGATGCTCCCACACACCGTTATCGCTTGTTGCACTGAGGGGGACAAAAATCCCAAAAAAGCGTTGTCTGCAGAGGAATATGGCTCGGCAAAAATCCTTTTTGCTTTTAAAGCCCCTATGGTCAAAAGAAAATTGGGGATTTGTTAATCCAAAAAGGGGGCGCTGGGGGCTTTCGCCCTTTTTCCCCAAATCCCTTTGTGATATGCGATGTTCTAAGTGCGAAAAGCAAAACAAATCTCTACACACGCCCGTTCGGGCTCCCCCAAAGGAGAGATGTTTCCCTTCCAAACAAAAGAAGTAAGTCTGGAGCTACACAGAAACATTTGTGATGCAAGTGAGTAATTTTAACTATTATGTGACAGCTGTATGAAAAATTTACGTGCAATTGATTTTTTTCATTGCAGTTGTAACACTGTAATCAATCAGTCTCACTCAAAAATCTGTATCCAGGACAAATTCACAAATAAATACGGAAATTGGCAAAACAGCAGAAGGGATATAAAAACCCCAATTTCCTAAGATATTTCAGTTTTTCTTGTTTAATAAATTTGCAAAAAAATAATTCGTTTTTTTTTCCCTTTTAAAGGGGGAGGGTGGTGCAGAGTGTACTTAATGACAAAAAATGAAATTTTTGGATCTTACCCAAAAGGCTGCAATAAAGGAAGAGTGAAAAATGAAAGGGGTTTTTTACTTTCCCTACCCATGTAACACGTGGTTCAAAAATAAATATACTATATCACATAAGAGGAAATATACCAGGGTAGACGTATGGGATGTCCCCACGGGAGGGTTTTTGGGGGTTTTTTTTGACTTTTCGGTTTTTCTCCGAAAAAAAACCCGGGCCCAAATACACAACGGGGTTCTAGGGGAAACCCGCTTTTCGAGAGAAAAAAGCGAAAAACCCCCCCCCCCCCCCCATTGGGACGGCACTAAAAAGGGCAAATTTCCGGTCGCAAAAGACCCTTTTTCCCCTTTCCTGGGGAACGGGCCTATAGAGGAAAAAAAAGGTTCACAACGAGGTAATTATACAGCGAATTCGTGGGGGCAAATTTTTTTTAGTTAATTACCGACAAGTTAATTAAAGCATGATATTACACTACAGAGGAAATATACACATTGATATTACAGTACAAAGGTAATAAACAGCGACATCAGAATGCACAAGTAATAAACAAAGTGATGTCACAGTAAAAGGATAATAAACTGTATACAACCCAATTTAGGCGCAGACAAGGTAAAAAGCACAGTGTATCACAGTACAAGGAATAACACATGATATCACGTACAGGGATAAACAGTGATATACGACAGAGGTAATAAGCACAGTGATATCACAGTACAGAGGTAATAAGCACAGTGATATCACAGTACAGAGGTAATAAACACTGTAATATTATAGTACAGAGGAAATAATCAGTGATGTCACTGTCCAGAGAATAACCACCAGCATTTTGTTAAGTGCCTATTGAGCCCCTACAACCTCTAGGACCCGGTTGTGAATGCAGCCCTCTATATTTACGCCCCTGGTAAAGTCTAGTAAAACATACATAAAAATTTAGTTTCTAGGGTTTGTAAAGGAAACTCAGTCACCCTTTTGCTCGGGCAAAGTTTAAAGGGGTGACTTTAAGTCTCACTGAAATTAAACTTTATGCAATGTGTAGATAAAAAAAAAACTAGTGGGAATCCTTAAAAAATGGGCGAATCCCCCGCTTGGTTTTTTTGATCATTTTTTTCTATTTGATATAACAAATGATTGTCAGGCGCAGCACTGATCCACTAAGCCATGCACTGTGTTTAACTTAGTTTTGGCACTGATTTACTTGTCCTAATACCCCGAGTCCATTTAAACACATTAAAGCGAATGCAATTGAACACACTCAGCCCTTCTCCAGCTTCTATCTGCGTTACTGTCAGTCAAAGTCTGAGCTGCCCACACTCGCCTTCCAGCGGAGGACTTGATTCTGCTTATTCTGCTGCAAGTGTGACTCTTGGCAAAATTTTTCGATATTTTGGGAAAGGGAAAAGTAATTGTGTAATCTGTTAGGGGGTGCTTATTTTGGGACGAATTAGGGAAATTAAAAGTTGGGGATTTTTTTAAAAAAATCTTCTCCGTGAGATAATATTTTGGATAATTGCAATGAAAATTTGTTCTTGGTCAATCCAATACTTTAAAGGGGTTGTCCAGGTTTGCAAAAAATGTCTAACAATAGGGAATATCCAAAAAAATAAATAACAATACTTATGTTTTAAATCCCCGCTTGTCTGACGTTGCTGCTCTGGTAACCATCATTGGTTTTTGTTGACCATATTAAGGTAATGATCTGCCCATACATCCACATGGAGCTGCTGCCAGTCAATAGCCTCCACAGTGGTGGCTGCTGATATGGCATGAGACCACAGAGGCCAATGATTGGCCGCAGCACACCCATACACAGAGCCATCTTTTCCATTGGGCACACTGGGCAGTTGCCCGGGGCCCCCACAAGTATAGGGGCCCCTGGTTGTCTATGTTTGTTCCAGGAATGCAAAAACATACCCTGGTTTTCCCTTGGTTTGGTTCCCTTTTTTAAAATGTTTGTGGGTTTTTTGGACGTGCAAAAAAGTTAAAAGCCATGGTGGAGAAGGGGGCCAAAGGGTCCCTGCTTACCCCAAAACTTGTAGCTGCAGGCGTGGTGTCCCCGACATAAGGGGGGGTGACAATTGGGGGTTTTTTGGGGGGGGGCCGAGGCTCCAAGGGGGAGTTTGATTTGGACAGGGACCCTATGCAGTGTTATGCCCGGGGCCCATAATTTTTTTGATGGTCTGCCATAAAGCCAATGGTGTATGGGGATGTCAATTTCGCAATAAGGAATAAGAACGGGGTAAAACTGGGGGGGCCCAAGAGGGACCGTTCTAAAGCGCGGGGGTTTAACAATGAAATGCTCATTTTTTTTAAAGTTGGAATTTTCTGTTTTTAACCCAAATTTTTTTTTTTTTTTAACTTTTTTTGTTTAACTGTATTTTTATTTGATTTTGCCCCCCCCCCCCAAAAAAAATCTTTTCAAGAAATCATAGTACATTGAGGGTCAGAAAAATTTAAATTTCATACCAAGTGGAGTAAGAGAAAGGAATATAAGCAAAAATTTAGTCGGGTCTTCTTTAAACATATTAGATATACTCATATTAGACCGCACAAACTGATATGAATATATCAGAAAGAAATCACTTTTAAAGGGAACCTTCAATTTTTTTTTAAAACCCCCTTTTGGGGGGCAACAAGCCCGTGTCAGACCTGCTTTTCCGGTGTGTCCCTTATTCTGTAAGATGCTGGGGTTTTTTATGTATTTAATCTCAAATTGCATTTTCAGCCAAAAAAAGTCATGAAAGAGACCCGTTTTTTTTTAAAACCCCGCCCAATGAGCTGCCCCGCTACTCACTGATAAACTATTTCTTTGAATAGGGAGAAACATATGAATAACTTCATGGGCAGGGGTAGCCCCAGGTGGGCGGGGATGAAAATTAAACTGGCTCTTTTCATTTTCTTTGTGGCTGAAAACTGCAGATTTGAGCATTAAATACTCAAAGTAGTATTTAATAGTCCTGTTTTCTTAGTTTCACTTTTGAATTCAGGGGTTTGTTGACTGGCTTTACTGGTCTCTACTGGGGTCGCAAGGGGGGAGTGCTGAGGACCCAGGGCTGTAGCAATAGAACCAAACTGACGCCATTAGGAGAGATTCAGGTCTGTAGTAATGACCCGAGGGGCTGTACCGCCCGAGGGGATTTCTAATCGGTAGGACAAGTAAAAAGGACACATCACAGATGACTTTTTTTGCAAAATTTTAAAATTTAAAGCAAACCTTTTTAAGAAACCCCTTTTTAAAACTTAAGGGGGCTAAAAGTTAAAAAATAGTTTTAAATTTTTAACCCCCTTTCTGCAGCCTCTTATTAAATTTGGCTTTGTTTTTTCCTCCCCTTCTTTTAAGAGCCATAGTAATTTTATTTTTCCATCTACATAGACATATGAGGGTTTTTGTTTTGTGGGACAAGATGTACCGTATATACTCCAGTATACGCCAACCTGATTATAAGCCGAGACACCTACTTTTGCCACAAGAAACTGGGAAAACTTATTGACTCGAGTATAAGCCTAGGGTGGAAAATGCAGCGGCTACTGGTAAGTTTCAAAAATAAAACTGGATGCCAATAAAATTACATAGGCAAGTATAGGCAATTTAATGCCCCCCATAGGCAGGTATAGGCAGGTAAATGTCCCCCATAGGAAGGTATTGGCAGGTAAATGTCCCCTATAGGCAGGTATTGGCAGGTAAATGTCCCCTATAGGCAGGTATTGGCAGGTAAATGTCCCCCATAGGCAGGCAGAGGCAGGTAAATGTCCCCCATAGGAAGGTATTGGCAGGTTAATGTCCCCCATAGGCACTGTAATGTCCCCCATAGGCAGATATATGTTTCCCATAGGCAGGTATATGTCCCACATAGGCAATTATAGACAGGTATAGGAAATTATAGGCGGGTATAGGCAATTATAGGCAGGTATATGTCCCCCATAGGCAATTATAGACAGGTATAGTTAATTATATGTAGGTATAGGCAGGTATATGTAGGGTTTGTTAAAAAAACAAAAAAAAACAACCAGTACTCACCTTTCCCTACTACTCCGAGGCTCTTCCAGCAATCTGTCTTCTGGCACAGGCAGCTTGATGACATCAAATGCCACCTGTTGCGAATACTCCTGAAGGTAGCAAGTCTGCTTGCGGTCTTCCGAAGTCCTATTGAAGAGCAGGGAGTGCTCACTCTCTGTTCCACAATAGTGTCGATGCCCTGGAGTTGCATACAGCTGAAAAGATCGCCAACAGCGCCCGGGCCATGGCAGCACCCGGACGCTGTCGGGTGACCGGGATTCAGCCACATGCGCTCCCTGAGGAGTCGCATACAGCTGAAGCATCCCTGCCGGCGCCAGGGCCTTTGCAGCGCCCGAGCGCTGGCAGTGACATTTTTTGTGCTGAAAAATTCAGCTTATACTTAAGTATTTACGTTACTTTCTAATGGTGTCATTGACCTATCCTAGAATATACTGGGAAACGCCAAAATAATTCTGAGTGGGGTAAAATATGAAAAAATAAGTACTTGAGTTATGTTTGAGGGGCTTTTGTTTTTACAGCATTTAATTTGTGGTATAAATGATGTGCTATCTGTATTCTGCACAAATCTGGCAAAACCAAATATGTAGGGATTTTGTAACATGTTAGTACCCTTCAAAAAATCCAAATATTGTCTAGTTCTTAAATTTGCACTACAGTGCTATTTTCTGCTACCAATAACTTTTTTGTACTTCCACCTATGGACCTGAGTTATGGTGCATTTTTGTCGGCCGCAGTGTACTTTATAGTGGTACCATTTTGGGACAGATGCAATCACTTTTTATTTCACTCTGAATTTTCTTGTAAACCGCAGAGAAAATCTTGAAAGTAAAAATAAAAGGACGGCTCAATCCACCC